>CM025145.1:26759140-26772680 GCA_013467495.1 Gossypium gossypioides
AAATAAGGTTTAAGTCGAGTACTATTTACCTTAAATGTGCCAAATTCAGAATGAGTTACCTCGACTGTACCGTACGGGAAAATGGTTAGTACCGCGAATGACCTGACCATCTTGATTTCAGCTTTCGGGGAAATAATTTGAGCTTTGAATTGTATAAAATGACACAATCGCCAATTGTGAATTGTTTGAGCTGCTTCAAATGAGTATCGTGGCGTCGCTTTGTCGCTTATTTATATAGTCTCGAGTTCTCGTAAGCATTAGCTCGCCACTCGTCTAACTCATTTAGCTGCATCAATCTCTTCTCACTTGCAAGTTTAAGGTCATAGTTTAGAAATTTTATTGCCCTAAATGCTTTATGTTCAAGTTCAAACGGTAAATGACAACTCTTTCCATATACAAGTCTGTAAGGAGATGTTCCTATGATTGTTTTATACGCAGTCCTATAACCCCATAAAGCGTCATCTACTTTTATCTCCTAGTCCTTTCTATTTGACTCCACAATTTTTTCTAGGATGCGCTTGAGTTCTCAATTCGCAACTTCAACTTGCCCACTAGTTTGAGAGTGATAAAGGGTAACTGTTCTATGATGCACCTCATACTTCTTAAGGACCTTATCAGATTGAGCATTACAAAAATGTGTACCCCTATCACTAATAATCGCTCTAAGTGTTCCAAATCGAGAAAAGAGCTTCTTAAGAAATCGAACTACCACTCTAGCATCATTAGTAGGTAAAGTTGAGCTTCTACCCATTTTGACATATAATTAACTACTACTAGAATGTATTTATTACCAAAAGAGTTAGGAAATGGGCCCATGAAATCAATACCCCAGATATCAAAAATTTCACATGAAAGCATATAAGTTTGAGGCATTTCATCACGTTTAGAAATATTACCTGTTCTCTGGCATCTATCACAAGAAACAACATACCTGTTAGCATCCTTGAATAGTGTGGGCCAATAAAAACCTGATTCAAGCGTCTTATGTGCTATCCTAATTCCACTGTAATGTCCTCATGTCGATCCTGAATGGTAGTGTTCCAAAAATAATTTTTCACATCGACAAAGAATCGCTTCTTTTGATGATGTGTCAACCCTTTTGGTAGGATGTTAGCAGCCAAGTAATTCGCGATATCCGCAAACCAAGGGACTTCAGAATTGGTTATAACCAAGAGTTGTCCCTCAAGAAATGAGTCATTTATCTCATTTTCATTAAGCTCCTTGAGATGGGGATTCTCTAATTGTGAAAGGTGATTTGCTGCAAGACTTTCAGCTCCCTTCTTATCTTAGATTTCCAAATCAAACTCCTGTAATAATAAAATCCACCTTATAAGTTGAGGTTTTGCATCCGATTTAGTTAGAAGATAACGAAGAGCGGAATGGTCAGTGTAAACAACAACTTTAGATAATATTAAATATGGTCTAAATTTATCGAATGCGAAAACCACAGCTAGCAATTCTTTTTCTATAGTAGTGTAATTTTCTTGTGCATCTGTCAAAGTCTTGCTAGCATAATAGATTACCTGAAAATGCTTGTCTCTTCGTTGTCCAAGAACTGCACCTACTGCAAAATCACTCGCATCACACATTAGTTCAAAAGGTAAATTCCAATCAGGTGTAACAACAATCGGGCCATTAATTAATTTTTCCTTAAGAATATTAAATGCTTCTAAGCATTTCTGACTAAAATTGAATGTCACATCTTTTTCTAGCAGATTAGTTAAGGGCTTAGCTATTTTAGAAAAATCTTTGATAAATCTTCTGTAGAATCCAGCATGTCCTAAAAAGTTTGGAATAGCCTTAACTGAACTAGTAAGAGGTAGTTTTTCGATGGTTTCAGTTTTCGCTCTATTAACCTCAATCTCTTTATTGGAAATTTTATGGCCCAACACAATCCCTTCTTGAACCATGAAGTGACATTTTCCCCAATTAAGCCCAAGGTTCGTTTCCTCACATCTCATTAAAACTCTTATTAAATTTTTAAGACAAAGGTGGAAAGAATTACCAAATACTAAGAAGTCATCCATAAATACCTCTATAATGTTTTCTACAAGTTCATCAAATATGGCTAACATGCAACACTGAAAAGTAGCAGGAGCATTACACAACCCAAAAAGAATTTTTTGATAAGCAAACGTACATATGGACATGTAAATTTCATTTTTTCTTAGTCCTCGGGAGCTATCGGGATTTGAAAGTAGCCAGAAAGTCCATCTAGGAAGCAATAATACATGTGACCAGATAATCTCTCCAACATTTGATATATGAATGATAGAGGAAAGTGATATTTCCTTGTGGCATTGTTCAACTTCCTATAATCAATACGAACTCTTCATCATGTGACTGTTCTTGTTGGAATCAACTCATTTTTCTCGTTGGCCACAGCAGTCATGCCTCCTTTCTTAGGAACAACCTGCACAGGACTCACCCAAGTACTATTAGAAATAGGATAAGTAACTCCAGCATCTAGAAGTTTAATTACCTCAACCTTAACAACTTTCTTCATGTTAGGATTTAACCTTCTTTGAGCTTGCACGCATGGTTTGTACTCATCCTCCATTAAGTTTTTATGGGTAAAAAAGAAGGATTGATCCCTTTGATGTCAAAAATCTTCCAGGCTATAGCTCTTTTATGTTCCTTCGACACTTGTAATAACTCATCTTTCTCATTTGACTTTAAATCTGAAAAAATAATCACTGGTAATGTAGATTTGTCTCCAATAAATGCATACTCTAGGTGATTTGGTAATTGATTCAGTTCCAATTTGAGAGGTTCTTCAATAGAGGGTTTTAATTTTAATTCCTTGTTTACCTCAATGTCCTCATAATTTTTCTGTCTCAATAAAGACTCATTAGAATCTAAATCAATTTTCGTCTCACTTATCACAACATTATCGTCATCTACCTCCTCTCCTTGAACAAGACACAGTTCCAACGTGTCCTTATAAACAATTTCTTATAGTGAATCTTGAATAACATGATCATTAGAGTTAATAAAATAACAGGAATCATCTTGTTCTCTAGAGAATCGCATGACATCATAGATTTTAAAAGTGATCATTTCATCACCTACCCTAAGCACAAGTTTACCATCACTCACATCAATGACAGCTCTAGCAGTGGCTAAAAAAGGGCGACCTAAAATTAAAGGCACCTCACTACCCTCATCCATGTCAAGCATAACAAAATCAATAGGGAATATGAATTTATCTACCGTTACAATTACATCTTCAATAATACCCTTAGGATATTTAACAGATCTATCGGCTAATTGAATACTCATCCTAGTGGATTTTGGTTCCCCAAGACCAAGTTGCTTAAACATTTTATAAGGCATCAAATTAATACTAGCACCCAAAGCAGCTAATGCTTTCTCAATATATAAACTACCAATGAAATAAGGGATAATAATACTTCTTGGATCTTTCAGCTTTATTGGAAGTTTATTTTGGAGAATAGTTGAACATTCCTCGTTGAGTTCCATAGTGGATAGTTCTTCAAACTTTCTTTTGTTTGTTAATAGCTCTTTTAAGAATTTTACATATGTGGGCATTTGTGAAATAGCTTCAACAAAAGCTAAGTTGATATGTAATTATTTTAAAAGTTCAAGAAATTTACCAAATTGTTCATCCATGCAGTCTTTCTTTAACTTTGCCAGATATGGGATGGGTGGTTTATATTTTTTAACTACTTGTGTCTGAATTTCTTTAGGTTTTACTCCCTCATCATTTGCCTTATCAGTTTCCTGTTGCAGCTTCTTTTCGGGTTCAGCCAACACTTTACCATTCATTAATGTAACTACTTTCACATGCACTTTTAGGTTGGGTTCAGTATTACTAGGTGAACTACCTTATTGCCTTTCTGAAAACAATTTAGCAAGCTTTTCAACCTGATTTTTGAGCCTAAGAATTGATGGTTGCTGATTTTTCAAAGTTGTCTCGGTGTTTTGAAAACGAGTCTCCGACGCCAAAATAAATTTTGCCAAAATCTTTTCAAGGTTCAACTTCTTTTCTAGCTGATAAGGTTATTGTAAGCCCGGAAAGGGTTGTGATCTTTGGTTTCCTTGAGCACCCCATGAAAAGTTTAGGTGGTTTCTCCAACCTGCATTATAGTTATTACTATAAAGGTTATTTTGAGTTCTAGAATTATTACCCATATAATTGATATGCTCATTCTCCGTGCTAGAACCGAAGGGTATATATTATAAATTATTTATTCTACCTCCTTTTGCATCGTATTGCATCACTAGGTTACCTACGTAAAAAGATATAAATTATTCAATTTCTTGTTTAATATTTCTACCTGGTTTGATAACATGGTGATCGTATCTAAATTAAAGACACCGATTGCTTTCATCGGCTTCGTCCTCATGACTTACAATTGATGATTATTCAGTGACATATCTTCAATAAATTCATAAGTGACTTCGGGTGTTTTATTATTCAGAGTTCCACTGGCTGCTGCGTTGATTAGTTGCTTAGTTGAGTGATTCAAACCATTGTAAAAGGTTTGAACTTGTAGCCATAGAGGTAACCCATGGTGAGGGCACCTTCTCAATGAATCCTTATACCTCTCCCATGCATCATATAGTGTCTCTAAATCGATCTGCTCAAAGGAAGAGATGTCGTTCCTCAACTTGGTTGTCTTAGCCGAAGTGAAGTACTTCAGTAGAAAGTTCTCAGTCATTTTATCCCATGTAGTGATAGAACCTCGTGGTAAAGAGTACAACCACTGCTTAGCTTTTTTCCTTAATGAGAAAGGGATCAACCGTAGGTGAATGGTGTCGTCAATGACGCCATCAATTTTGAAAGTATCGCAAATTTCTAGAAAGCTGGCCAAATGAGTATATGGGTCTTCGTTTTGCAAACCATTGAACTGAACAAATTGTTGAGTCATCTGAATAGTGTTCGGTGTTAGTTCGAAATTATATTGCAGCAATAGTGGGTCTCACAATACTTGATTCAGCCCCAGTTAAAGTGGGCTTGGCATAATCATACATAGTACGAGAAACAAAAGCAGCATCTATAGGATTTACAGTAACTGCAAGAGGTAGTTGATTATTCTGATTATCACCCATCTCCTTAGTAATAAAGGAACCTACCAGAAGCAAACAAAAGAAAAATTAGAATGTAAAAATTAAACTAAAAACAAAAAAATAAAAAATAAAAAACTAAATTAATAAAAATAAAGTGTTCCTAATATTTTAGTCCCCTACAATGGCTCCAAAAACTTGATGGTCACTAAACTAACTATAAATACGACAAAGGCAAGCGCACCTATTGAACAATAGTATAGCTATGGTGAATAGGGAATATCGTATCCACGATGACTAAAAGTACTAGTAATTACCGTTTTTCTATTATTTAGCCGACAATTTAGGGTGATGTGTTTTAATCTAAATTTACTAAACTAATCTAACTAAGAACACAATAGAGAATGAATCAAAGAAATAATCGAATATTAACCAATGAGATAGATAATACCCAGGAAAGAATTCACCTAAACTTCACCTACTATTACGAATCTAAATTAAACGATTTATTCATTTGTGTCTTGATCCATAGAAATTCCTAAATTATGTTAATATCTCTTTCGAAAGTAAGAACAACTGACTCTTGGTTGATTAATTGAAATCTCTTTTTAATTAAAACCCCTATCATTGCATTAACTCCATCTATGGATTCCCTTATTAGATTTGACTCTAATCTGGTAGATTTATGTCATCCTATTTCTAGGCTTGTATGCAACTCCACTCAATTATGCTAAATCTACTCTTAAATAAGGACTTTAGCTCCTCTAAATTAAGCACATTAAACATGAATTAATATCTCAGAAATATTAAAACATGAAATAAACATACATAATTGAGAACAAGAATAAAGTATTTATCGCATAAAAACAAACATTAAATAAAAGGATTCATCAAAGGTTTCATCTCCTCTAGTTATCTAGGGGATTAGTTCATAATCCTGAATGAAAATATCTCAAAGTCAAAAAAAACCACAAGACATAAATAAACTCAATAAAACTTCGAAAGAAATTAAAAGGAGATCTTCAATCTTGATGGAGATCCACTTCCGAGTTGACTCCGATGGTGTTCTTCGAGTGTTTTCTTTGATCTTCTCTGATTGCTCCCTTATCTATTCTTCTAATTGGTATTTATAGTCTTTAGAATGCTCAGAAAGCCTGAAAATTGTATTTTTCCGCATATTTGGGAAGCATGGTGCGAAATCGACACAGGCTGGCACATGGGCGTGTGCCTAGCCCATATGGAAATGCTCAGCCCGTGTGGATCCTAAAAACAACTCTTTTTGCCCGATTTTGGCTCATTTTTCGCTCCTTTCGCTCCCAAATGCTCTCCTAAGCATAGAAACATGAATTTAAAGAATTAGGAGCATCAAATTCACTAATTTGCATAAATAATCATCCAAAAATGCATTAAAAATGGAATTAAAATATGTTTCTTTTATAGCTTATCAATTTTCATACTCTGACTGCGTGCCCTTATCGGGAATATCAATTTTTTTTTTGAAATTCCATTTTTTACCATCTGTTTATGTTTCGGTGTTCTTTTTCAGGTAAATTTCGTGTTCTAAAGTTGGACTCGGTGGCTGGAAGTCTCAGATGGATAAGCTTTGATATAATCAAATAAAGTTTTCTTCAATTCTTAAATTAGTGAACTGTTTTGGACTGTAAGTATTTATAAGAACTGTGGCATAAATTTTATATTGGACTTTCGTAAAGTGTTATTTGGACTAAACTTTAGAAACTATGGATTTTATACTGAACCTAAAATACGAAGTTCATGCGTGGTTTTTACGAAAATGAAACTAATATGAATTTTTGAAACTGTGATGTTTTTAAACACTCCAATTTGAAACTGTACAAGAAACATCAATCTGATTTATTTCTAAATTTTTTTACGCCAATTAAATACTGTTTCAAACATAGCTAAGTATTATTTAATTTCCTAAAGATGAAGCAAACAAAAAGTTTTCTTGGTTTGAATTAGAGTTTTTGTTTTCGCCACTTTTGGTGGCCAATGAAACCTCCGAAATTTGGTCTAAACTTTTAGGCTGGGTTTTGGGGTGTTACAAATTTACATAAAATATTTTAGGAAAAATAATAATATTGGTATTTAAATAATATAATCAAAAGAAGCAAGTCATAAAATCTTGGCTAAATGTGTCATATATGTCAGGAAAAAATAATTTGCAAAATAGGTTTTTTTTTTTTGAAAATTAGGGAAATAGGTTGATTTTGGAAAGACTGTATAAGTTAGACGCATTTTCTACACAATTTCAGGAAAGTGTGCCTAGTTGAATGCGTTTTCCTTTGAGTTGGTAGGAAAACACGCCCAGCTGAACACACTTTACTTTCTCTCTCCTTCGCCAATTTTTTTTCTTTAAGGTATTTTTGGGTTTTTTAGGATTAGGATTTTTAATGTTTGGTTAGTTTTAAGATTTAAGGTTTTGGGTTAGGGTTTTTTTACTATTTTGGGATTTGAGGTAAACACTGTGAAAGCTTAAAGGTAGATTTGAATTGTTGTAAATGTGATAACGCTCGGAGACACACACATTTATTTATCGTGTCGGGATGAGACCATTGCCTTAGAAGCTCAGCCTATGGAAGTTGGAATCTGGGGTGACGGCGCTTTGTAAAGTCACGGGTTGAAATGTATGTAAAGGTCTCTGTCAACAGCCATTATGCGGTCATGAGTTGGAGTATAATTGGGGGGTCAATTCACAGTCGTTATTCAGTCAAGCTTTTTTAATACTTAAACGTGGTGGCTTATCCACACCATACATAAGATTGAGACCATAATCATAGGGAAAAACGAATAGGTTTTTGGTGTATTCAACGTAATTTTTTTCTACATCTCCACTAAAGGCAGTATTTTTAACCTTCATTCTTATTTGAAGTTCAGGACGAGTTGGTTGCAAGAGGACTTTCAAGGGAGAGCGGATGTTTTGGTAGAGTAGAGGTAGAACTCGAGTTAGCACGACAATGATTGTAGTTATTAATGAGTTGTTTAATAACGACAATCGTTGTCACCCCGAAGGGAGCTTCACTTTTACTCCAACATCACAACTGCTCCCCCTTGAAAGTCTTCTTGCATCCAACTTGGTCCCGGGCTTCGGATAAGAAAAAAGGTTAAAGATACTGGTTTTGGTGAAAATGAAGAATTAGAATAAGCTGATTATACAGGGAAGCCCCTCGGTTTTTCCCTATGATTATGCCCTCAAACTTATGTATGATATTTACAACGCATCATCTCTTAGTATCCAAAAAGTTTGAACTCATGACCACATAATGACTGTCAACTGGCCCCCAAGTTATACTCCAACCCGTGGTCGCATAATGACCATCGATCAAGACTTGTACTTAGACTTCGACCCATGACTGTATAAACCACTATCACCCCGAACCCTGATTTCCATAGGATGAATTTCTAATGTAATGGTCCCTTCTCGACACGACATATCAAATGTGTGTGTCTCAGAGCATTATCGCATCACCGGTGACTCAAAACTACCTTAAAACTAGCACACTTTCTACCTAAAATAGGAATAAATATTTTTGATGAAAATTTTAAATATTGAAACGAAAAGAAGATAGAGAGAGAAATTTTGTAAAAGGGAAGGATGGTGGTCGGGAGAGATGATAGAGTAGGGGGATAGCCCTCCTCCATTTTATATGCTTGGAGTGAGACTAAAAGGAAAAAAATAGCGTTAAAAATTCGTCATCTGAGACGTGTTTTCACCAAATAATAACTTCAGTGGTGCTTGAAAACTTACCCGATATTCCCAAGCGCAAGGTATCTTTGCAAGCTTTGGACAAATGATGGAGAGAAAGTAGGCCTAGCTGGATGCATTTTCTATGGACATGATCTCCGGACCTAGGATTTTAGGGCAATCTTTATGGCCTCTTCGTATGAATTTGCCTACTCCTCACCTCCACTGATAGTAGATATGACTTCTCGTGGTGTCTAAGCCATGGCATGTACTCCGTAGAGGTCACAATTTCGGTGTGAGAAAAGGTTCGTGCATGGGTATGAAATTGTTCCTACGATCTCAAATGTCAATATATTCATTGTGGAATTCCCGCCAATTTTCGTCAATTTTCCCCCACAAATCAAGCTTGTGTAGTGCTTCAATGTCTTGCGGTGGTAGTGGAATATTTTGCCTCCACTTGAACTGCCGCATCACTCGGTCGAATTCATGCATCTCCACCATCATGTAAACTACAATGGCACCTTCGCGTCCCACATACTCCAATTGGCCAAATTTTCAAGCTGGATGTATTGTATGATTATTGGATCAGCGAATGACATCCATTCAAGCTATAGTATATATTTATAAATTTTGTTATCTACAAAAATATTAAGAATCATTACGTAATTATTATATATTTGAAAAATTCAATAATTATCCTTGGCTTCCGAGCATTGATCTAATAGTAACCAGATATCTTCGAGCTGCTCCGGCAGTCCCACATAACCCCACCCAAAGTTCCACCTACTCAAACAATATGTTAATTCAAACATATAATAAATAAACAACATTTATTAAGGTAACTATATTATTACCAAATGAACTTTACCTTATTACTAGTGGGAATGTATAAGGGGGTCCATTCGGGGACGTAAAAATAGTAGTCGCCACCACGCCCATGATTGCAGCCGGAGCAGGAAACCACTGATTGACATCTTATCCAGTTCTGTCTCCTGGTACAACTCCTGGTACAACGTGGCTAACATGGCTGATCCCCAATTGAGTTGGCCACATTCTTTGAAGTCAACCAGATGTAGTAACCACCTTATGTGTACCAAATTTTGAGATTTATCGAGCATTAGAATTCCCTCGATTAACCTCAAGATGAATGCTCGGGTGTATTGTTCTTTTTCAAAGGTCATTGCATGCTTATCAAGTTCATCAAAATTATCTTCCAACCATTTGATCTCTATCCGGTCACCTTGAAACTTGTTCGAGACTTTCCCTAAAAATGTGTCATAAAGGTCCTCCTTATCGAGAATGATCACTGGCCTTGTAACACCCTTAACCCGTATCCGTCGCCGAAATGGGGTTACAGAGCATTATCAAAGATTACAAAACAAACAGATAGAAATTTCAACATTTCAAAACACATCAATAATCATATAAAAAAACCAAACAAAATCATTCACATTGTCCCTATACGAGCCCCCAAGGCCCAAAATACGCATTAGAAACAAGTCGAGACTAAATTGGGAACTCAGAGAATTTTTTGTAAAATTTTGAAAATTTTCAAAACTGCAGGGGTCACACGCCAAGAGACGCGCCCATGTCTTAGGCCGTGTTGGCATTCAAAATGGGGACACACGGTCGTGTCCCAGCCCGTGTCCGTGCCCGTGTAACTCTCTGACTTGGTCACACGACTAAGCCACACACCCGTGTGCTAGGCCGTGTACCCCTTCGAAGTAACCTTACACGCCCGTGTGCTAGGTCGTGTAACAACCTGACTTGCAACCCTTTAAAAGCTACAGGGACACATGGTCGTGTCACCTGACACAGAGCTGAGACACACGCCCATGCCTCTGCCTGTGTGGACGAAAATAGGTTATTTTACAAGCCATTTTTCTCACCCAAATTAGCATGTACCTATAACCAAAATGCACATATGCACATGCCTTAGTAAGGCACCAAAATCAAGCATAAATAAGTCATGTACATATGATATAACATCATACAACCAACATACCCACCTCAAATGACAATATATAAACATGTTTAACCATGTATTCAAATTTTCCAAAATGACTAACTAACTTTCAACTAAACTTGCATCAATTCAAACCATTGAATTAACTTACCAAAGCCTATCAAATGGTACAAAATATGCCATTCATTCAACAACATCAATAGACATATATAAATACCTTTCATAACAAAATACCAAACCACAACAAGATATAAGGCTTATACAAAATGTATATTCATCTATCACAGTTCAAACTTATTATTTACATGCCATAAACTAAGCTCATATCAACCTCAAAATGCAAAATTACAAGCCAAATCAATTGGCTATTCTACAACCAAAACACATTACCAACATTAGCCAAAACACCTATACATGCCATGATAACCAAAATTAAACATCCGTAAGTACCGAAAGAGCCTATAGATAGTGTGATAGATCTCCGATGACTTCTCCAACCCGAACGAGCTTCCGACAACTACAAAACACAGAAAATTAACACAAAGTAAGCATGTCATGCTTAGTAAGTTTGTAATACACACAGTCTAACCTTGCCAATACAATATACAACCACAAAGCATATAAACCCAATCCAACTTGAGAATAAATAATTCAAAAACTTATATATGTACATTTATACTCTTAACTTTCACAAGGTACACATTACTTACCTTTCATCAAACTAATGTAATTTACATTGAAAACTCTTACCGAAGCTCACACGAGGTAATAATACGATGGTTAACCCATCTCTTTTTGTAATTCGATAACCGAAGTTATCCCTTTTCATAGTTCGATAGTCGAAGCTATCCCTTTTCATAATTTGATAGCTGAAGTTATCCATTTTCATAAATCGATAGCCAAAGCCATCCCTCTTCAAAGTTTGATGGTCGTCACAATCCATTTTCATTTGTTGATGATCAACGTCACGCCGTTGGATTTTTTCGTCAACACTCAATTTAATATTATTCAATAATAACATTCAATTCATAAAATAAAAACGAAACTTAGACATACGAACTTACCTTAACGATAAACGTAGAAAATAAAATCGACTAATCCGAAGCTTTTTCTTTGCCTCGATCTAAAGTCGTATTTGGTTTATCTTGATCTAAATGAATAAATTCAACTCAATTCAATAATCATTCTGTTCAATTTAACTCAATTCACATTTTAGTAAAATTACAATTTTGCCCCTACACTTTTGATTTCTTTACATCTTAGTCCTTAAGCTCGTAAAAAGAAATTCATGCAATATCATCCCTACCCAAGCCTAGCCGAAAATCATACAAGCTTATAGTAGCCCACACATTTCATTATTTTATGAATACACCATGAATATTTCACATTTTACAACTAAACCCTAATTTACAAATTCATCAAAAATCACTTAACAAAAGTTGTTTATCTAACAAAAAAGATTCATTTTCTTCCATTAAACATCACAAACAACTAAAATTAATTCATGGTAAAACCCTAAACATTCAAAAATTTTGCAAACTAGTCCCTGGGCTAGCTAGATTAAGCTACACCGACTCCAAAAACATAGAAATCATTAAAAACAGGACAAACAATACTCACATGAAAGCAAAATTGAGAAGGTCGAATGTTCAAGCTTCCATGGTGTTTTTTTCTTCTTTGATTTTTGGTGGTAAAGATGGAAGAGAGATGATATCTTGTTTTCTTTATCTTATTTTAATTACTAATTTACTTATTTACTTAATTAACCTTGATGTATAACCTTTAAAATCACCTAATAAATGTCCATATTTGTCCACTCAACATTTCAATGGTTTAATTACAACATAAACCCTCCAATCATTTAATTTCATAGCTATTAAATCCCTTTAGCTTATAGAACTCCAATTTTGCACATTTACAATTTAGTCCTTTTTATCGAATTAAGCATGCAAACAGTAAAATTTCTTAACGAAATTTTTATACTATATTATTAACATGTTGTTGGCATTTAAATAATAACGAAATATATATTTTGACATTATATTTGTGGACCCAAAACTACTATTCTGATTTCATTAAAAACGAGCTGTTACATGCCCCGTAAGAACTCCCCCATCCACAGGTAAGCCTAATTGTAAAGCCACGTCTTCTAGTATGATCATACACTCACCACATGGAAGATGGAATGTGCGTATCTCGAGTCTCCATCTTTCCACCAACGTGCTGATAAGTGTGGGGTCCAAGCCCCCAAGCATACGAGACACATGTAAGAACCCACATCTTGCAAATGACGACGAATTGCATTGGGTGCGCTCTTTGATAAATTGTGTATGAACTCCTCCAAAACTCAATCATCTGCTATTTATATCAACAAACTAAGTTAAAATTTTTAAAAACTTTAGAAACTCTAAAATTAACTTAATTAAAATTACTAAAATATAAAATTCCCTTACCATTGCCAATTGCGCGGCGAAAATATGTTTGTCGTCGAAATTAATAAGAGAACTTGTAATTCGTGAAAAATTAATTAAAAGAATAATTTACGAAATAATAAACTAAAACTAGAATATTTTTATAAATATTTATTGGAAATTTTGGAACTAATCTTGAGAAAATTGAGAGAATTGGATTTGAGTGAAAAGAGTGAAAAATGACCTGGGTTTATATGGGAAAAAAAGTTACCGTTGGGCCATTTATAATTTTACAGTTGGTCGGAAACTCGACCTATTTCTCTAAATAATAATAAAAAGAGCCTATTTTGCCAATTATTTTTTTCGGCATATATGCCTTATTTAACCTAAAATCTTAGTATATTGAAAATTAAGTAAAAAAAAAAAACA
>CM025145.1:26821620-26833196 GCA_013467495.1 Gossypium gossypioides
AATTATATTAATTAAATGTTAGTATAATAAACAATTTATTGAATCATATGATTGAACATCAATAGATGATCGCATCACTACAATATCATCCTTCCAATAAATTGTGTCCCCTGGGTCATCTATTAAAATGGCAAATGTTAGTTCCAATATAAAACATTTATAATGTGATAGCTTTTATAATATATGTTTCTAATTTTACCTTCTAACAAGAGAAAAATTAAAATTAACATAAGGGATAGGCGCTATCCATGATAGTCAATACCATCCTTATGATTTAACAAATCACAAAATTTTAATTTACTTTCACGTCTTCACTTAACGTGCCTTCTATAGCATTCTATTTAGGCATGCCGAAATCATAGACTCCCAACTATATGTTTTAGTTGTTTGGAAATAAGTTAACAACGGGAGAAACATGGTATGAATCTTTTTGCCAAACTTTATTGGCACCAATACATCTAATCAATTGAAGGATGTAAGCTCTAGCATGGCGTTTAATATTGAGTGGAGTTCAATCCTCTAAAGCTTGTTAAAATGAGACATCAACCGTGTTAAGTTAATCTGAAGCTCATTGGACTCAAACTTATAGTTGGCACCCCTTCTAAATACTCCAGCAAGTACTATTGCTAGATTGTATTAAAAACTTTGTGTTAATAGATGTTCGTCAACTAGAAGGCCTGTTAATAAAGCTACATATTCGAACATTATTGTAGCTTCATCTAATGGAAGATAAAACATATAGGTCTCAAATTTTTATCATTCAATCAAAGAGGAAATGAATGTCAACACGAAAGTAAAATCCCAATTTAACTAACGTGATAGAAACCAACATCTCTTAAGTAAGGAATAACAACTTATGAGGTCGTTTATGTTCATATTACCATGACATCAAGACTTTAAAGATTCCTCCATTATTGTTGCATTCTAAGCGACTTGTTCTTCCAATCTTGATAAAGATATGGCTATTGTAGAACTTCAAAATTCTGATTTAAAAAATTTTAAGAATGTAAAATAATATACAAGATAAAGTTTTAGATTTTTATTAAAAAAACAAAAAAAAACTAAGTGGAATATGCTATTTATAGTTTTTTAGGATAGGAGTTCCATCAAGGGTTTTGTTTTTTATAAGACCTCGACATTCAAAAGTGACGCAATTACTTTAAAGTTTTAAAATTCTCTCCTTTTCTTTAATATCATTAAACTTAACAGCTCAAAAGATGGAAAAATTATGTGTATATATATCATGAAAAACATATTCTAAAAATTAAAAACCTATTACACATGTATATGTATAGAAATCACAAATTTAAAATACAAATTTATTTTTACTAATAGCATATGGTAGATAATAAAACGTACGGTTTTGAAGCTAATTAATAATAATACATTAAATATGTGCGTTATTTTTTTAATAATCTCATTATAAGTTCTTATAATATATTTTTTTAAGATAATATTTAAAATTACCCATAAGCCCTCCCCTACCCATAAATAAGAAGATAATGCGTTTCAACGCTTTCGAACCTACGTCCTCCTTCATTAGTAATAATACCAATGATAATTGAGCTAAGATTCAATCGGCAAATATGTGCATTATTAAAATGAAAAAAAATTAGATCAAATTATTTATCATAGTAATGTCATCAATCTTAAATCGTTGAATTAATTTATGATACCAACTCAATCAAATACATTATTAATATATATAATTGAATGAAGTAATTTACATTAATTCATCTCTCACCAAATACGAATTTTTTTTTTAAGTGAAAAATTAAATATGTCAAATAATATTACTTATTTTAACAATAAAAAGACATTCTCATA
Organism: Gossypium gossypioides; assembly: GCA_013467495.1. Taxonomy (NCBI): domain Eukaryota; kingdom Viridiplantae; phylum Streptophyta; class Magnoliopsida; order Malvales; family Malvaceae; genus Gossypium; species Gossypium gossypioides. The sequence goes on from CM025145.1 coordinate 26,823,448, forward strand.
ACTGAATTGATGATCTGATTAAAAGTCACACCAGATACAGATAATATTTTTTTCCCCACCAATAAATCACAGTAAATAAGATTTTACAAATACAAACCAACCAATAAATCACAATAAATAATAATGCAATATACTGTATAAATTCAGAAACGGCATAAATAAAACATATAAAATAATTAAAACACCAATAAAATAAAATAAGAGCGCACAAATCCATAAAATTCATATTATTGATGATGATAGAAGCATTTATAGCTAAATACCTTAATTAACCCCAAAAAACAACGTGCTGAAAGTCAAATTTATTCTGTATGATAATATAGCTCTATGCCTCGAATAACCTCAAATAAAACTTAATAACCTAATTTACTTGTCCCTAAACACAAAAATCAAGCTATCCCATGCAATTTGGGGATAAACTTTGCAATAATATCTTGAAAAAGTGGTGGCACTGATTAATATAGCTCAAGTAAAAAAACAAGTGGGAGAGAAAGAACAGAGGGTTTCCACTTTTGAACCGTATGTTTACAATTTCGTATTTACAGAATGAAAATCGAGGAACTAAAACAATAATATTCTCCGTAAGCCTGTAATTTGGCTGCCATATGAGTTTGATTGCAAGGCAGACATTTGAGAATTTGTAAGAATATTTTGGGGTCAGCTTCTAGCACTTAACTGTACCAAAATGGGATAGAAAAATGTGTAGGAGGAAGTCATGTCATTGTCGCTTTCTTTGGTAAAGTGAATAACCAATCAGAGCAGACATCAAAAACGTCCAAAGCACCTGCAATAAACACAAAAGTAGAGAAGTGATTGGTTCCATCAGCTACAATCAAGCAGGGGGAAATAATAGAAGGAAATGGTAGGGAGAGTACCGTATTTATGGTATGCCATCGTTCAAGCCTTCGAATCCGGCATTGCATGTCTTCTATTATGCCATCCATTGGAGAAACCTCCCTACTCTGTGACGATTCTGATGGTGTACTGCCACCCTGTTTGGTCCACTAAAACATTATTAAATATAAAGAAAATTGGTACCAATCTTAATTGGAGCAAATTCTACCGCATAAAAACTAAGATTTTTAGTAACATGTGGACTCCAAATTATCAAGAATATGCAAATAAAAATTACATGTCTGTTATCTGATTTTCAAATCATATCCTTCCGATGCTATTTCGTAGAAATCAAATCTTTGTTGAGAGGCAGATTCTAAATAACCATGGATATGTAGATTGCGATGGTAACTCTGATTCTTATCCAGCATAAACATTAGATGAAGAAGTTTAGGTTAGAGGCTATCTAGAATATCGACATGTGATGATAGCTTAATTTTGTTTAACAATAAACACCTGGGACTGTATAGACTCCACAAGTTCCTGCAACCTTGCAGCTTGATGAGTGTGAATTCCACTGTAACTTCTTTCCACAAGAGGTAATCTTTCCAAAATTATTTGGAGATAACTCTACAAGATAAATATGAGTCCTATCAAGTTTAAATAATAGACAAAAATGGAAGAAATACAGAAATATCTTACACAAACAAAGGCCAAACCTTTGTCGTGTATGACCCATCCAGTTTCAATGCTGAACCCGCAGCTGCCACAGCCTCTTTATTGACCCCTTTGATCTGTAGGTAAGGGCTAGGGGCATCTTGTAGATGGTCAACCTCAATAAGAATCTAAAGCCGGCACCGGTAAATGAGTGCATAAAGACAAGAGCTCATATATGTCAGAAATAATTGAAGTTAAAAAAATCCCACACCTATGAACACTGACTGATTCGTGTTCAAGAATAGCCTTTATCCAAAAAAAAAAGAAAAAACAGACAAATAAAATATAAATGGTTAAGAACAGTGTGGTTTTCAATGGTATTAGATACAGGTGTAGAAGATTGAATAATAGTTTGGCAACTAAATCCTTCACACATTCAAAGTGAATCAATAAAATATACTCACAAGAAAGCAATACTCAGAGCTAGCAAAGACTAACTAATCCAGAAGACCCACATCATATTATTTTTCATTTTAATAAAAGACAAACAGGATATAATTTTGTCCAGAGTTACTCAAATCAAGGTTTAAAGACAAAATTCAACTCAATTGAAGTAGAGGCAAACTTCAGAGATGACCCAGAGTAGAAAGGAAAATTCAGCATTAAATCACAAGTTAGAATGAAGTCAGAACATTGAAAAACTAGAAGCCTACGCTTTTGGTCACAACTAATTTTTTTAATTTAAAAGCCACTCATGTTAACACAAAATGAGTATTATAAAACCCAAACTAATATTACCTTGCCATCTTGGTAGATCAGTGCAGATGCTTCAATGTAGGCTACAGCTTGATACCTGCCATCAGGGAAGGAATAGAATACCCAATCAATCAATCATGAACTTATCAGTGAGTAATGCATGAAGGAGGTAAAAAGAAAACTGAAAATAGCAGAATATGCCTAACATAAAAAATTTCCAAATATGTAGGGTCTGAAAATCAAAACTACAATCTATACCAAAACAGATGATGTGAATGTTTGAGCCCAATCATCAAGAATAGCAGTGTCAGCAGATAAGACCCAACAAGTTGAATATTTTATGCCATTTTTTCATAAGTTACCACTCGTAAAACTACACATCCATTAGAGTTTGCAAAACTCATACGGAAGAATATTGACTTTGTTGAAATACGTGAAACCCCATATATTTTGGGGATATTTTTTAAAGTTATTTAGGTAGATAAGAAATTTTTTAAGAATATTTTATTTTATCTTTTAGTAGTTTATTAGAATAAGGGAATTATTTTACCAGTTAGGTTATGACTCTTTTCTCTATTTAAATTCAGTTCTTCAGTTAATAAAATACAGAACAGTTTTATTAAATACTCTCTTGAAAATTTTCATGGCATCTGAGCTAAGTTAAATCTCCAGTAGCATCATTGTTAAAACAACTTTCACTGGAGAAAAGAGGTCCAGCAATCAAATGGAGGTAGAAAGTTCTACCATTGAAACAATTATCCAGAGTGCAATGACTCAAGGGACAGAGGTGTCTCACCTCTCTTTTCAGCTGACATCTCACAAGTTGAATGGCAAGAATTATCTCGAATGGTTGCAACCCATAAAGTTAGCAATTGATGGGCGCGGTAAGCTAGGTCATTTAACTGGAGAAGTCAAGCAACCAAAGATGGGCAATCCAAAGATGAGCAAGTGGAAGTCAGAAAATTCTGTGATAATTGCGTGGCGTATTAATTCCATGGAAGCATCCATAGATAAACCTTTTCTTTTTCTCCCGACTGTTAAAGATGTTAAAACTTCACAAATCTTTGAGTTAAAAATAAAACTCTGGAAGGCTAGACAAGGGGAAAAGGAAGTTACTTTTTATTATAATGAGATGATGTCTCTTTCACAAGAACTGGATTAGTGTTATAATGATGAATGAGAATGTCCCGGAGATAGTGTAAAAGCTAATAAAAAAAGAGAATGAATGAGCATATTTATTTCTGGCTGATTTAAATAAAGAATTTGATGAAGTGAGATCTCAGATCCTAGGAAAAAAATCGCTTCCAGCACTCCGTGAGATTTTTTCTAAGGTTAGAAGAAAGGAGACAAGGAGAAAAGTAATGTTAAGGCCAAGATTTGAAGCTAATGATGATAGTTCTACTCTTGTAACTGTTAAAAATAATGACGATAGTGATAAAAGAAAAAAACCTTGGTACGACCATTGCAGAAAATATTGACACACTCGAGAAACGTGTTTGAAGCTCCATGAAAAACCGACGGATGAGAAAAAATAAGGTGGCAATGGTCGTGGTTCACAATCAGGGGATAGCAGAGCTTTCTAAACGACTAATGAAAATCATTAGCAGCAAAGTTCTCTAGAAGGGTCTCCATTCACTAAGGAACAATAAGAGCATCTACACAAGCTTTTTCAATCACCACTGTTTCGGATGAATTCTTTTGTTCCTGACTCATCCAATAATCCTTCTTCCTCCTTTGCCCAATCATGTACTGATTTCTCTATTTTTTTCAGTGTTAAGCCTTGTAAAACAAACATGTGGATTGTTGATTCTGGAGCTAGTGATCACATGACTAGTAGTCATTTTCTTTTCTCAATTAACACACCTTGTACAAGAAACAAAAAGATCAAAATAGCAGATGGGTCGTTCTCGGCAATAGCCGAGAAAGGCACTATTAAAATTTCACCTTCCTTGGTTTTACATGTGCCAAATCTAGCTTGTAATTTCATATCGGTTAGTAAATTATCCCAGTCTTCGAATTGTTATGTTATATTTGACTCCTCTATGTGTAAATTTCAGAACATGGTCTCAGGGAGAATGATTAGCAATGCTAAAGAATCTGATGAAATTTACTTTCTTGATAACAACCATCTAAGTCGACCAACAACTACTCTATGATTAAAATATGTTTCTAGTTTTGATAAAGTTACAATTTGGGGACACCCTAATTTTTACTATTTAAGATATTTGTTACCTAATCTATTTAAAAATAAAACTCCTTCATAACACTGTGAATTTTGTGAATTGCCTTCCAAACCTTTTTTGTTAATTCATAGTGATGTTTGGGGATCTTCGAGAGTCTCAACTTTTTTTAGAAAACGTTGGTTTGTCATACTCACATTTGTTGGGTGTTTTTATTAAAAGATTAGTCTAAAGTTAAAAATGTGTTTCAATCTTTTTATGCTAGTAAAAAAACAATTTGGTGTGAAAATAGAAACAGTTCGGAGTGACAATGGTGGGGAATTTTAGTGACCAATTAGGCGTTTTCTTAACCAAACATGAAATAGTCCACCAAAGCTCTTGTACAAATATACCACAACAAAATGAGATTGCAGAAAGAAAAAACCACCATCTTTTGGAAGTAACTAGAGCCTTGATGTTCACCAGTCAGGTACCACGTTATCTTTGGGGTGAAGCCTTATTAACAACTACATATCTTATTAATAGAATGGCCAATAAAACTCTAAACTATAGAACTCCTTTCAGTCTTTTTAAAGATAACTTTCCTAACTCTAAATTGATTATATATTTACCTCTTTGAGTTTTTGAGTGTAGTGTTTTTGTTCATCTTCACAACCAAAGTAAACTAGATCCTAGAGCAAAAAAATGTGTCTTTGTTGGATATGCTTCTAATAAAAAGGGTTACAAATATTATGATCCACTTGATAGGAAGAGTATTGTTACCATGGATGTCACATTTGTTGAAACACAATCTTACTTTGATTCTAATCTTCAGGGAGAGAATTATATTAAGTAAGATTTAATAATTAATCAAGAAAAGACTAGAAATATACAACATAGGAATTCTAATAATGAAAAAGGCGAATTTATGATTAACACATAAATTAATGATATTAATGTTGTTAATAGAAAGGAGTATGAAAGTGTAGAGTCTGATCATGAGAACAAAGAACAAACAAAGGAGTTATTGGTTTACTAAAGAAGAAACCGAAATCAAGAAAGTGGAGTCCACCAGATTCATCACCAAAAATCCGACCCACAAGATCTTGTCAAAAAGTCCAAGTAAAACTCATAATCCAACCAATGAATTTTCTGATCTAGATATTCCAATTGCTAAAAGAAAATGTATTAGAAATGTTGTCAAATATCCCATGTCTAACTTTGTGTACTATAAAGCATTGTTTTTGACATTCTCAGCCTTTTGTTTCATGGCTCGATACTGTGAAAATACCCAAAAATGTGAAAGATGCTTTACAGGTTCCTGAATAGGAGGCCGTTTTATTGGAGATGCGCGCTCTTGAAAAAATAGATACATGGGAAACAGTGGAATTACCTGTATGAAAAAAAACAATGGGCTGTAAATGGGTGTTCACAACCAAATTCAAACCGGATGGATCTTTAGGTAGATACAAAACCCGACTGGTGGCTAAAAGGTACACTCAAACATATGTGATAGACTATCTTGAAACATTTGCTCCAACAGCCAAGTTAAGTTCTATTAGAATTCTTTTATCAATTGTTGTTAATCTTGATTGGTCTTCACAGTAGCTAGATGTGAAGAATGCTTTCCTAAATGAGAAACTTGAAGAAGAAGTTTACATGGATCCTCCTCCAGGTTTTGAAGAAAAATTTGGAACTCGAGTATGTAAGCTCGGGAAAACTTTGTATGGTCTAAAACTGTCTCTTCAAGCTTGGTTCGAACGGTTCACTCAAGTTGTTAAAAAATAAGGTTACTCACAAGGGCAAGCCGATCACACAATGTTCTATCGATACTCATAAAGAGGTAGAATAGCAGTTATTATAGTTTATGTCGATATCATTATTACAGGAGATGATGTGGATGAAATAATGCGTCTCAAGGAGCATCTAGCATTGGAGTTTGAGATCAAAGACTTGGGTCCTTTAAAATACTTTCTTGAAATGGAAATTGCTCGATCAAAAAAAGGTCTTGTGGTCTCTCAAAAAAAATGTGATTGATCTTTTAAAAGAGGCTGGGATGAGTGGTTGACGCTTAGCTGACACACCAATTGATCCAAATGTAAAATTCGAAAATAAAGGACGATTAGTTGATAAAGGGCAACACCAGAGATTAGTTGGTAAGTTAATTTACTAATCACATACAATGCTACACATAGCTTTTGCAGTAAGCTTAGTGAGTCAATTTATGCACTCCCCAATGGAGGAACATGAAGAAGCAGTATTTCGAATTCTGAGATACTTGAAGAGTTCACCTGGCAAGGGATTATTCTTCGAGAAATCCGAACAAAGAGGAAGAAGCTTATATAGATGCAAATTGGATAGGCTCAATGATAGATAGAAGATCTACATCAGGACACTATACATTTGTTTGGGAAAACCTTGTGACTTGGCAAAGCAAAAAACAAAGTGTTGTAGCAAGAAGTAGTGCAGAGGCTGAGTTTAGATCAATGGCTCAAGGAATTTGTGAAATGATGTGYTTAAAAAGAATTATGGAAGAGCTGAGGAAACCAATKACTTCACCAATGAAGTTGTACTGTGATAGCAAAGCTGCCATTAGTATTGCTCACAACCCAGTCTAGCATGACAAAACTAAACATGTTGAGATTGATAGACACTTTATCAAGGAGAATATTGAACAAGGCCAAGTGTGTATGCCATTTGTTCCTTCAAAACAACAGACTGCTGACATACTCACCAAAAGGTTCCCAAAGACAAGCTTTGATTTTCTTGTAAGCAAGTTGGGCATGATTGATATATATGCACCAACTTGAAGGAGGGTGTTGAAATACATGAAACCCCATATATTTTGGGGATATTTTTTAAAGTTATTTAGGTAGATAAATCTTATAATAAATCATTTGAGATTTTTTAAGAATATTTTTATTTTATCTTTTAGTAGTTTATTAGAATAAGAGAATTATTTTCCCAGTTAGGTTATGACTCTTTCCTCTATTTAAATTTAGTTCTTCAGTTAATAAAATACAGAACAATTTTATTAAATACTCTTTGAAAACTTTCAAACTTAACTTCCTCTCCCTTTAATATCCAAAAGTTTTGTTCAACAGTACCTCTTAATCCCCCTCCTTTTTTTTCAAGAGAAGAGAAAGAGAATTGTGAGACCTTTGGATTAATCCTAGGAAATGACTGCTCAAACCTCTTTCTAATTGACAATAAGAGGCATTAACATCACAATACAAACCATTTTTATTCAATACCTATCATAAAATAACATTCCGTTATAGCAAAATTCTAGTGAACATCAACATTAATATCTGACTTACCCAAGGTTAAGAAGGCCAGACACTGTACTAATGCTAATGTCAAAATCCACTTTGGGCTGAATGATGAAATTCCCTTCCCTAATCGGCTAACAAAGAGAATAGAGAAGGAATCAAAATATCAGCTATTTGCTACAGTTTTAGAAAAAGCAACTACATTGCATAGGCTAAAAGGAATTTTACATAAATATTACTACTCACCTCTCGTATTAGTAACGCAAATCTGCCCTCACATATTCTGACACGTACACAGTCACTCTCAGCTATGTGCCCATTTGCAGGAGTTCCAGGAAGCCTTAAATATATATCAATGAAATTCTGAACAGAACTACAGAACTTCGCAGAGTCAAGAATATTTAAAATATCTTGATAGGCCACCTGATACCATGAATAAGTAGGAATGGCTTGTCAGTAACAAGGCTGGGCCATGAGTTTTAGATCATAGTCTTTATAATACTTACTTGTTTATTACTCTTCAAAACGAATAGTGAACTCTCGGGAGAAAGAACAGGATCAAAGTCATTCCTAATTTTGAGCTGCAATAATATGAAAAACCATTGCAACACACAATTAACTTTGTTGTCAGAGTTGCTGCTCAAAGAACCATACCTTTACATGCATCTATGTAATACATATTGCCATGAGTAGGTTAAATACATACAAACAGTAAAATACTTTACCAACATGTGTGCCTGTTCAAAAACAGAAAGAAATACCAAAAGTTTTCTGATATGTCCAAGCACGTGTACTAAAAGTTTGAGATATTCATAGACTACTGACATGTGCATGAACAAGATGCGGTTCAATATGCTGCTGGAATATTGGAAACACTGTCATCATGATCTCATTTTGGGACATAAAACACCCCACTCTGCTTTTGTCTCTTTGAACTCGAGAAATCAGGTGTGAATGAACACCTCCAACCTGGTTTTCAGCCAAAAACCAACTTAATAGCCCATTTTTCCCCAAAGAAAACAAGATAATACATCACAAGAAAATATCAAGCCCTAAAGGAGGATTAGGAAGTCATCTTACAACAGCAATCCACAAGTCAAGGGATTTCCTGATTTCAGGATGCAAAGCATAAACCCCCTCAAAAATGATCTGGTCAACAGAAAAAAATAAATTTGAAAAGTTATACAAGTATTTAATCCAAATAAAGAGAACAACTCAGAAAGAGTTTCAATTGCAGAAATATCAGTAATACCTATTATAAAGAAATCCTTAAAAACAACTATCAGGCATCTTGGATAAGAAAGAACAAATAGTTCACCTTAGCAATCCATGTTTCATATTCTAAGTAATTGATTATTTTAGCTTGTTATATTTCAATAAATATAATCATTAAAAAAAAAAAGCAATCTCCGACAGCACTGAAATGAACATGTAACAGACCACACCACAATCTTCAGAAATTTCCAGCTCTTTGAAACAACTACGAGAACCAGTCTCCAAGTTGAATACAGGTATTTTTGTCTTTCGACCATGCTTTATGTCACCAATGTTCTGCACGAGACAAATACAACCGTGAGGCATTACTGATCAGTGCAAAACTTTCTGGTCAAAATCACACCCACAAGGTATGAAAATATTAATAATATGCATTTCTTTCATCTATATCAACATCTGGATACCATCAAGCTCTCCTTGAATGAGTTAATTTCTTATATTTTACATGGTTTTTACTATTTTTAAAATGAAAACAAAAATACTCTATGTGACTGCTTTTATTTTCAGAAAAGTAAAAGAAAACACAGTTTTCACAGATGCTGGGGACAAGAGTTTATTGCTTCCAATGATTTTGAAAACAATGTTTCCACTCCTGCCGATATTCATAAGAGGAATGACATTAATATAACATTTTTTTTATGCAATAACAGTAAAATGAATTTTTAAATTTATAAAAAGCGGCCAATAAAGTAATATAAATATACTACAACAAATATATAAAGAAATGAAATATATATAAGTATAATCAATATTCTAAACAGAAAAATAAACTACAATAGAAATTATATACTTCCAA
>CM025145.1:26850667-26866276 GCA_013467495.1 Gossypium gossypioides
CAACCACCTTTATAATCAATGGTACCTGGTGAAATCAGCACATAGCAACCACCTATATAATCAATGGTAACCGGTGAAATCAGTACATAGCAACCACCTTTATTTTCATTAATATTCGGTGGAATCAGCACATAACAACCACCTATATTTCCAATGATATCCGGTCTATTTCGAAGGTTCAACCATGAATTCTCACTTTTTTTTTAACATTTTACTAGCTCATCCATATTCAACCACAATTCATAGTTCACCTCAAGTAATTATTCCATATTCAACCACATCTTATAGAAATGTTAAAACATAAATAAAAACAATGTATTATTCACATACGAACTTACCTCGCCTCTCTTGGGTACGATCCTCGGAGTACTCACCTATTTCATTGTAACTATATTATAACCTGACTCATATACTTACGGATACTGCTTTTGTTTAGGATTCTTACTCTAGACGTCGGTACGTTCGGAGGCGATCAAGTTCATGGCGCCATTGCGAGGGAGGCAAAGTCACTAGGTTGATTTTAATTTTTGCATTTATTAGAAAAATTAGGAAATTTTTAATTAGGGTTAAATATAAAATTAGTACCCAAACTTGTCCACTTCTCCCAGATTAGTACTTATGGTTTTTTGTCCTAGATTGGTACTCGAACTTTTTTTGTCAACTAAATTGGTACCCGAGTCTAATGTCGTTAAATTTAGGACACGTGGTAGAATAAGATTTTGACATGTGGTATATATGATGTCATGGTGATGTCATAATCTAAAAAAAATTAATTTTTTTCTTTTAACTTTTCTCCTCCCCTCATTTTTCTATCATTTTTTCTTCATCTTCGTCATCTTCTTCTTCTTCTTCGTCATCATCATCATCATCATCTTCTTCTTCTTCTTTTTCTTCTTCTCAAAGAGCAGCATATGGAAGCACTAAGAGCAACATATAGAGACAACGACTCATTGAACCTCGACTCCAACCATTCCCCTTCGTTGTCTCTTCCCGCCAATTCCAAACCCGAAATGGAGGAAATACTATCGTCCACTCTCCCTTCGCATCTTGTTTCTCTCCTCCACCCTTCCAATTCCCTTGGTAATTCAAACTACAACAAATTTCCCATAGTTTCCTTTTACTAAAATATTTTACTCTTTTTTCTCATCAACTATTTCTTTTTCTTGATAGTGAAAAAAGGATATTTGGATTACTTACAAACTAGTCAGCCTAGTAAAGTGAGAAGCTTTCCTCACATTGAAGGCAACTATGCTTTGCACGTTTACATTCCATGTACTTTTTTTGAATGGCCACATTTCTTTATCGACAATATTGAATTGAATGAATATTTTTTTATTTACTTTGTTAATTATTTCAATTTTTATACCGTCTATATCAAAGAAAGAGATGGGTTGGTTTTTGAAGAGAGTTTCATCCTTGGGTACCAATCTCCGTGTTGTGGATATTGATGTTCCATTGAATAAATTGTGTTGAGAAGAACATAAAATTGAACAAGTAGCATTGGGAAGGGAATTCCATATAAGTTTAGGAAGATAGTTCCTATTAGAGTTCACCAGATTGACTCTAATGTAACAATGCTTCACTAGAAACTTCAATTTTAAAAGCGGTTTGATGTTATTCTTTGCTTTTATTATGCTTAGTTCCACTGTTAAAAAAAAGAATCTTTGGGTTTTCTTCCTTATGATTCAAGGATATGGTTTTGATGTTTGTTCTTATAACAAAATATATCCATTAATATATCCCTAAGAACTAAAAAATCATAAACACTTTGACATTCTGAAAAGAGAAAAATTCCAACCACACAATGATTTGCTCACAGTTCTGGTTTTTTTAACAATAAAAAATACTGAAACTCTATCTATCCACTAGAAAAATATTAAAAAATCAAGACGATATGTGGGTTGAAGGAAGAAGAAGAAGAAGAAGAAGAAGAAGAAGAAATGACAGAAAAATGAGGGGAGAAATGTTAAAATATTTTTTTTTGGATTATTACATCACCATGCTGTCATTTTTGCCATGTGTCACAATCTTATTCCGTCACATGTCTTGAACTTAACGGTGTTAAACTAAGTTACTGATTTAGTTGACAGAAAAAAGTTTGGGTACCAATCTGGGACAAAAAAATTATAAATACCAATCTGGGAGAAGTGGACAAGTTTGGGTACTAATTTTATATTTAACCCTTTTAATTATAGATACGGTTTTAATTTACTTTTACTAACATTTTTATCTTACTTTTTGTTTTAGTGTATGACTCACAATAAGGGAATGCATATAGAGGCAACCATCGATCCAGAAAGAATAATCCGCTGGAATCATCGATAGCAATAGTAGCAACATTAGATGAAGAATCCACCACCTGCTATAGGCAATTTACCACCGCGAGATAACCCACTATTCGACAAAATTAACAATAGTAACCCACAAGACCTACCACCACCACCATAGCTATCTGCAAATATACCTATGACGCACAACGAAAGAACTTTAAGGGATTACGCGCTACCAAGTCTGAAGATGGTTCGAGGAAGTATAACAAGAACAACCATCACAGTTAATAATTTTGAGATTAAACCAGCAATGATCCATATGATCTAGAACAATTTGCATTTCAGAGGCACGACGGAAAAAGACCCTAATCAAAATTTAAAATGATTCCTTCAACTTTGTGTTACTTTTAAATATAACAGGGTCACCGATGAAACTATTTGTATTTGGATGTTCCCCTTCTCTTTAATAAATAACACTTTCTCTTGGTTAGATTCTTTGGCACCAGGATCTATCACGATAAGGGATGAACTCGCAGGAAAATTCTTACAAAATTTATTCCCCATTAGCAAGACGGTTCTACTGAGGAGATTGCAACTTTCAAAAAAATATGAAGAGAAAGTTTTCATGAAGCCTGGGAGCATTTTAAAACATTGATTTAGAGATGCCCACACCATGGCTTACACGACTGGCTTAGACTGTAAATGTTCTATAACGGGTTGGATGCACACGCACGATTAGGACTAGATGGTGTTGCAAGAGGAGCCTTAATGAATAGGACATACGAAGATGCATATGAATTGATAGAGAATATGGAAATGAATTCCTATCAGTGGCCAACCGAATGATATAGATATGGCTAGAAACCATCTACGACCAAGGCTATTTAGAAGGACGACAGACATCAACAAATTGTAGACAATTTTAATCGTATCGAGTCTTCATCCAGTGCATCATCAATATATGGAAGAGATAAACCTCTCTTTGATTAATCAATAATCCTACCGAGGATGTGAACTACATTGGGAATAGGGGTGGAAACCCTTATTCAAATACTTATAATCCCGGATGGAGAGACCACCTAAACTTGAGATGGGGCAGAAACCAAGGAGGAGGTAATAATTCTAACCAAATTAAAAATGCTAATTATCAACCTTCTTATTTACAGAAGCCTCATAAAAAGGCCAACCTGAATGACCATAATGTATGTGGTCAGCGCGGATCAGATTGAGAGTGAGATGTAGTTAATGAGGATGGAAGTAAAACATGTACAGTCTGAGTCTACCAGTAAAACGAAAACATTGACTAAGCTCAAAGATCAGATGAGCCAATTAATGAGCATGATGAGAGATATTAAAAGACAAATTGGCATAGAAATCCCGAGTAACACAGAAAATAATCCTCGAAAAGAGGGAAAGGAGCATGTAAAGGTAATAGCACTCTGTTCGGGGTAAAATACTGAGTAGCCTAGAAAAACCAACTCACGAGGAAAACAAAGAAGGAACCAGAACCAGAAAAAGTAGCTGAGCCGATAGTTGAGTCGAGGGAAAAGCCAGTCAAGGATCCTGCAATTATAAAAGTACCATTCTCTTCACGATTGGAGGAGAAATAAAGACAGGATGCGGATGAATTTGTAAGTTTTCTGAACTGATTCAAAACATTAAACATTAAATTGCATTTAATTGATTTAATTGAGAAAGTCCCTAAATACGCCACATACCTCAAAGAAATCACGTCTAAGCGTAGGAAAATTAAAATAGGAGAGCAAGTTAACATGTAACATCCCGTTTTCAGTGAAATCAGAATAGTGGTTTTGGGACCACAAATCTGAAGTCAAAAATTTATTTTAATATTATTTTGTTGTCTACAGCATGATAGTATGATTGTATAAAAATTTTGTTAAGAAATTTTACTGTTTGTATGCTCAATTTGTGAAAAAAGACTAAATCGCGTAAAGTGCGAAAGTTGTGTTCTATTAGCTAAAGGTGTTAAATAGCTATAAAATTTTGTAGTGGAGGTCCCTTATATGGTAATTAGACCATTAAAGGTGATAGTGGATGTGCATGGCTTGGTAATTGTGTAATTTTTAAAGTTAGGTAAGGATAAAATGGTAATTAGGTAATAAAAGCTAAATTAAATCAAATGAAACAAAATAGGCCATCATCTTTGTGTTTTCTTACACAAAAAATTACAGCAAAGATGTTCCTTTGAAAAGCTTGAAAATTTTCAAAGAAAATTCCTTGCATGTAAGTGATTTCTAAGCCCGTTTTTGATGATTTTTATGTTTTTGGGATTGTTGTAGCTTAACCTAGCTAACTAGAGGACTAAATTGCAAAACTATCGAATAGTTTGAGATTTTCCATTGATGAAAATGCTAGGGTTTTGAAGTTTAATGGAAGAAAATGAATCCCTGTTGTTAGTTAAACAACTTTTGTAAAGAGATTTTTAATGGAATTTTTAATTAGGGGTTAAATTGAGAAATATGAAAATTATGTGTTAAATGTGTGAATTTGTAGAATATATGGGTTGCTATAAGCACATATAAAATTCAGCTAGGCATAAGTGTAGATGAAATTGTATGAATTTCATTTTACGAGCCTAGGGACTAAATTGTAAATAAGTCAAAAGTATAGGGGAAAAATGATAATTTTGCCATAACATGAATTTTGGATTGAATTGAATGGATTGAGAATTAAATTAGTTAAATTTGATTATTTATATCAAGAAAAGCCACGTTCGGAATTAAATTGAGGCAAAGATAAAGTAGTGGATTAATCGGTCGATTTTTTTCGTATTAATTTGAGGTAAGTTCGTATGTTAATAAGCATTAAATTATATGTGTTTTAAATGCTTTAGTATTATAATTGTAATGATATGACTCTACGAAAATACTCGACGAAGATTCAATGACTTATGGATTGGATTCGGGTTGAACCTTAGGAATAGATAGGATACAAATGACATGTCATTAGGGGTTACCGTGTTTTGGGTGATGGTCTCGTACGTCCTATCGGTGGCTGAGTTTTCGACATGTGTTGCGGTTACTTTATAGCTTGTGTGAGCAACATTGTGTAGCTACGTCTTAATTGAAAGCTTGTGTGAGCAGACCCAGTGATGGCTCGAGAGTGAGCATCTATATGAGATATGAGATAGAGGTGGTTTCGACCACGTATTGGCACTTAGTGTGCGAGATACCCGAGTATCCGATAGTATTCCAAATGGTTCAACAGACACAATGATGAGTTGAGGTTACATGAGTTTGATTCAAACTAGTACAGGTATTTATGTGAAATACGAGAAGTGATTTATATATGGTATATAAATACATGGCTAACTTTTAACCTTGCTGCAATTTTCTGTAGGGTCGACCTGACTCATCACACAACTCGCTAACTTTTAACCTTGTTTAACCTGATATTTAACTTAAAAATACCCCAAAATTTTAAACTTAAAACACTTTTAGTTTATTTTTAAACTCTCTCTAACTCTAAGCACCCTCAAAAACCTCATAAACCCCTAAAACCCCTAAAACCCTCTTCTTATTTTCTTCCATTTTGCTGCATTTTTCCCTTTTCTTGTGTTCATTTAGGTGCAGGTTAAATACTCCGCATTAATAAGGAATTTGCAATAAGCTTTCGCAAGAAATCATAAACTTCTAAAATCGAGGTTAAGGGTTCCTAACTTTACTGTTCCATTGCATTATTCCTTAATTACTTTGAAATATATTGTTTGATTTTGATTAGTCTTCTAGTTAAAAGATTATTGAAAATGCCTCCTAGAAAATCTAGAAGAACTAGTGAACCCGAATCATCGGTGGTTGCAAATCCCTCAAATTTTCCAAACCTAAACGTTGAAATTTTTTTAAAACTTCAAGGAAAGACGTTTATTCAAGAACGGAGATTTGAGCCGTCATTGGTTCTATGTCAGGAAATATGGCCTCTGGTCCGATAACATAGACGGGAACACTTTTGCGTAATCCCTAAAGACTATATTGTGGTCCTTGTAGTACAGGAATTCTATGCATCTTTAATGGACTAAGAGTATAAGAGGACAGTGGGTGCCACGTGGGAAACAGTACTCGTACGAGGGAAAGAAGTGCGAGTCACCCCTCGAGTTATTAGTGAATTTTATAATGCTCCACATTATGAAAAGGATTATGTGGAAGAAACTGATTTGGAATACTTTAAAGACATAAATATGAATAACTTTATAAATTACTTAATAGAGGGTAGAGGCGAATGGAAGTGTTTCCTGGTACTAATATCCCCACGTCCTTTAACCAAGCAATTATGTTTCCCGTAGCCAAAATGTGGATACAATTCTTGTGCACATGAGTTGCTCCTGTTTTAAACGTTTCCATTTTTAATACTTTTTGAGCAGTTTTGTTTTATGTTATTTTAAAGAAAAAAATAGGTATGCATCTGAACATGGACACATCAATATATGAAACGGTGCATCAGCAGCCAGAAAGTTAGTATCTTCTTTCCCTACTTAGTGATAACTTTGTTCAAAAGAGCAGGTGTCCCAATGGTGTCCACTGAGCAATCTATGAAACCGTCCAGAAGCATAATAGGAGACACACTATATACGCAATACACGAAGCTTCGTACGAAACAAATAAGAGGGCGGAACAAATGCCAACAAGAAAAGACAACTACTCTGACCTCATCTTAAAGGAAAGTAAAATTGACAACTCAAAAAGAAATCGACGAGAGCAGTCATCCAAAGTTTGATTGGATGATACACTGGCTGAAAGATTTGGGCATAGTATTCCAAGAAATTACACGACAGAATAACATTAGAGTACCCAATTATTTGTCGGATATGTTCGGCCAAGGACATCCTAAGCAGGAAGAAGAGGAGCAAAAAAGTGTTGAAGAGGAAGAGAGCAGGTTGAGGAAAGAGAAATGATGGATTTTGAGAAGTAGGAAGATGATTGAGCTGCTAATTTTATTTTTTTATGGACTGTAATTAATTTTAGGATAATTTTATTATTTTTAGGAGTAGAATTAACGATAGATTGTTAATTTTTTTCTTTTTCTGTTTTAAGTTTTCTATGTAGGAACTCCACACGAAAGAAACACAACAATTCAGAACTTTCAACGATAAATGGAAGGGAGCACTCACCAATAGATTACGGAACTACCATTATCAATTGGGTAACTTCTTTCATTATCGTTTTAGAACTACACATTGAGGACAATGTGTTATCTAAAGTGTGGGGGGATAAAATAGAAAAATTGTCTTAATTTTTATGCTTTTAATTTTTTTATTGTCAATTGTTTGCTTCAGCTTGTAGAAATACAAGTGATTGGTTAAGAGTATGTACATAGGTTGAGTACACTTACAATAAATTTGGCATGATAGTAGATGATTTTAAATTTTTTATTATTAGACTACTAAGTTCTATGTATTACACTATAAATGGGCATTAAGCAATTGAATGTACTAGATGATATATAAAATACAGGGAAACGAGCATGTTAGTATGTATGATAGATTATGGAATTTGTGATTGTTTGGTTGATTAAATTTGTGAATATTGAGGTACCTAGGGATGACTTAAGGCATTTTTTGGTATATACCTAAAGCGAAAAAGCTAACCTTATTTATTCATCTTTAGTACCTATATTTGAGCTAGAAAACATTTCTTGATGAACCTTCATACAAAACCTGAGCCAAAAATGTTAATTTGTTTTTACCCTTTTTCTTGGTTCTAAATTGCATGACTATAGACATCTGGCCATACGTATTGAGGGTTAAGTAGATATATTACAACTAATTTTGTAAAAATAGAGTGAAATAGGAAGGATCAGTATGATATAGTGATTATAGGTTAATCAATATGTGCAACAAAAGAAAAATTCAAAAGGAAAATCAAACGAGTAGAAAAAGTGCTTGAAAAGTAAAAACATTTTGCGAATGAGATGTATTGAAAAAGAAAAAGGTGACAAAGTCAGAAAAATAGAAAAACTTTGTCATTAGTACACAGAAACTTATGAGCTAACCATAGTTGTTGTATTATGCTGTAATTTCCTATGTGGAGAAATAAGGAAGGTGAGAGAAAGAGAGATAAGACGGTGGATGGGTAAGGGTCACTAAGGGGGGAGAATAAGGAACAATACGATGTGTCAAACTATATTCGTGCTTGAAACTATTTTGATGCTTGTAGTTCTTGAATTTCATACTTGTCGTAAGGCTCATGATTTTACAAGCCAAAAAGCCCGGGGGCCTAAGCTAAAATTAGACTTGCTACGTAGCAATTGATTTAAACATATAAAAAATCGATTCAAAAGAAGCAATATTCTAACATAAAAATCGATTTAAATGTATAAACAATCGATTCAAAAGTAGCAGTATTCCAACATAACAATCAATTTAAACATATAAAAAATTGATTCAAAAGAAGAAGAAGTAGTATTCCACCATAACAATCGATTTAAACATATAAACAATCGATTCAAAAGAAGTAATATTCCAATAATTAAGAAGAAATAACATATCATTATTAAAATTATACACAACATTCTTTCAAGGAAATAAAATCACTAAATATAGAGTTTGAATCAAAAGTTTCAGCAATCTCCCTCTCAATATAAATAACAAGATTATCTATAAGAAACTCATCTTCCATTTTGTTGTAAAGTCTTGTTTTGACATTTTTCATCGTCGAAAATGCTATTTTTGTACTAGTTGTTAAAACAGGAAGAGTCAACAGAAGACAGATTAATCTTTCAATAAGAAAATATACTTTTGACATCTGATTTTCTGCTAATCCTTAACTAAGATCAGAATTTGTGGACAAATTTTGCAATTTCGGATGATTTGGAACATTTTTCTTCTATTGTTGCAGTTGATACTTCAAGATTACTTTCTCTTGCTCTGTGAAATCAAGAGGATAATATTTATCCACAATACAAAAAATATCATCCATATTGAAGGAT
Organism: Gossypium gossypioides; assembly: GCA_013467495.1. Classification (NCBI taxonomy): domain Eukaryota; kingdom Viridiplantae; phylum Streptophyta; class Magnoliopsida; order Malvales; family Malvaceae; genus Gossypium; species Gossypium gossypioides. The sequence goes on from CM025145.1 coordinate 26,859,880, forward strand.
TTATAAGCATCATTAGGATCCAAAGCGGAGTTAAGGGTAAAAAGATCAATTATCTGTTCATTAAATCTACCATTTAGCTCAAAAAGTTAAGAATCTATAGCAGCATTGAATATCTTAACTCGATAATGGTGCTCCATATTGAAATCAACATATTGGTGACAATCACGTTTTACCACATATGGAGAATCCATATAAAAAACCTTAATATTGTGCTTTTAAAAAATGCTTCCACAACTTCCAACAAATTGCCCCAACCATCTTCTGTCAACTTTTGTATCATAGTTTTGGTGCTTAAGACTAAGTACATAGCATTTACTATATCTTGGGATTTTTTTTGAAGATGTTGACAAAGAATATCTGTAATACCCATTATCTCTTTCACTAGATCTAAGATAAAAACATAATAAAAATATGTAATCTTCTTATATGTTGTAGCTGCATCTCTGCGGATAAAATAATTAGAGCCAATTTCAATAACATTTTCTAAAATAGAACAAGTAGCATCAAACATTCTTATCAAGCTACAAACAGAACTAAAATGAGAGCTCCAATGGGTTTCTCTAACTCGTTTCACAGTGCCAATTTGGTTAAGCCCTTTACCAGTTTCAAGTTCATCAATTACCAACATATTTGCAATTCCAATTGCTTGGGTAACTTGTAATTGATCATGGCATTTGCAAGTGGCACTAATTATATTAATAATGAAGTTCAAATCAGAGAAAACTATGAATAACAATTACCTCTCGAGAGCCAAGCAATGAACATAATATGCATAGGGATAATCCTTTAAAAACAATGCTTGCAAACCATTCCATTCACCTCGCATGTTGCTAGCACCATCATATCCTTGACCTTGGATGTTTTGAACATCAAGAAAATGCCGAGAAAGACCAACACATATTTCATCTTTCAAAGTTATTGCTGCAGTATCTTGGACATGTGTAAGATGAAAGAAATGGTCTTTTATAAATCCTTTCTCATTAACATATCTTAAAACAATAGGTATTTGCTTACTTTTAGATTCATCACATGCCTCATCAATGATGAAACAAAATTTAGAATCTTCAATGTCTTTACGAATCTTATGACGTACTTTATTTGCAAGAATATGTGAAATCTCCTTTTGGATCATATGAGAAATATATTTATCATTTCTTGAAGCATTGTCTTAAACAATTTTGGAAACCTTATCATTATAGGAATCTAGCAATGTATTCAATTCAAGAAAATTACCTTAATTTCTTGAATTAGAGGTTTCATCATGACCACTAAAAGCACATTCTTACAAAGTTAACCATCGAACAACATCAACTGAAGTCTTGACTCGTAAGCGGTTACCTTCATTTTCATCTAAACTTTGTGCATTGATAACCTTCTCAATGTGCCAAGATTGATTTAACGAATCTTGAAAAATTTTCTCAGCATTATTATGTAGAGAGCATGGATATTGGCCAACATGATTCAAGAAAGCATCATCTTTTTCCATCATTAAATTTTTTTCCAATTATTAAAACCTTTAATAGTGAATGCATCCTTTCCATGACAAACAATATGTTTTGAGAAAAGATAGCAAGAGAAATAATATGTTGCATCTTTAGTAGGGGAATACTCCAACCAAGGAAATTTGCAAAACCAAGTAGACTAAAATCTTTGAGGATGCTTGTCATCAGAAAGTGGGTACTCAGACGAACATATTTAATATGAACCCATTTCTAAATATGCTCCAATGACTTCATCTCGCTAATTAATAGGATATTCCCATTTTTGAGGATGTAATCCCGGATCCCACTCTAGAATATTAATATCAAAAGAAAGATTTGGATGATATTCACTTTCAAGTCTTGGACATTTAGAAGTATTAACTTCGATAGTTAGGGAATCTTCATTCTTCACTGGTCGACTAGCATCACAAGTATCACTACTTTTCGTCTTAAAAAAGTATCAATTATCTTTACATTCTTCATTTTTTGTAATCGACCTGAAATTTAATTTTATAGAATTATAAAAAAAAAGTAAAATGACTGTAACATCCAAGAACAATGAGAATTCTAGAAAATGAGAAGACCTTACCAAGAACAAGTGAAACAAGGCCTGGAAAGTCACATAAAATGTAAAGACTCTATGACATGCCAACTGTATCTGGTTTAGTCTTACTTTGTGTAACAGGGTAAAATCAAATTCTATAATCCATTTTATTTCCATTTTCATATTATTCTCATCTCAATTTCATTTTGTATTCAAATCATAAATTTCATAATATAAAAGTTTTTACTTTTAATCAAACATACTCATTCTTGTGCTTGTGTCAAAGGCCGCAGTTTAAAGCCCGTGACCATCACACACAATGCATCCCATAGAGGTCTATCATTGACATAGGGATCATTTGGCCCATGAGAACTGGCTCGACTCAATTAGCTGTTGGAGAAGCTTGTCATATTGGAGCCTAGGTAGCCCAATGATGCAGATATGACAACATATGCTACCTTGGTAAATAGGAAAACTAACATTAGAAGATTGAGGGGTATCATATCTTGTAAGATTAGATTGGATTTGATTATGTAAATTGATTATGTATCTTGTAAATCCCTAAATTTGAGGGATAGGCTAATCTCTTCCGTCGATGTAACTTGATTTAGACCATCAGTTTTAGGGGAGCTTAACTATAAATAGAGAGCCTACCCCTCACTTGTAACTCACTCTCTTCTTTTATTGTTTCTTGTATTCTTTGAGAGAAAGTAATACAGTTGAGAGCATTTACTCAAACACCTCTCGTGCATAGTTTTCTGTGGCTTTCTGTAGTATTTAGCTTTCTTTTGGCATAATTGCTTCCGCTATATAAATTGGTGCCTTTGAGGAATTCTAAAGGAATCCTCACTTGTAGTGGTTAGGCTAATTTAGGCAAGTTTGGAACGAACAGATCGCCTAAGGTCGAACGAAATATGAGACGAAAGTTTTAGCCCCTTGACAGGTGGTGTTTGAGTTATTGGTTGTGAAGGCACCGTTGAGATGTCGAAAGAAGGGTTGATCAAAAGTGGGCCAGAAAACTGATCTTTTTGAAGGATATGTTTTCGGCAGTAAGGGAACAGGTGGTCAAACTCGAGGAGTCCATGGTGGACATGAAAGACTCAGTCGATACGGTAGATGGATGCATAGACAACTAGGGTGAGCAGTCTAGGGACTTTGTGAAGGAGTGTCTCAATTCCAATGTGGATAAGGTACGCAAATGTTAAATTCACATAGGAATAAGATGACAGAGAGGAATAATGCTCTTGAGACCATGGTGATGACTTTGAATGAGGAAACAATGGCTACGACAAAGGCTTTGAACACAAGAGTAGAGGAGCTCGAGGGAGAGTTTGTGGGGACAAGTTTTGCATACGATATGGACAATTTCTTGTGGAGGATAGAAAACTACTTCTATGCCAAAGGCATCATGGGTGACGCGATTAAGGTAAATACTACTTCAATGTTTCTTACTGATATTACACTTTTATGGTGGTGAGGCAGGTCTATAGATAAAAGGAAAAGTGAGATTGGGACGTGGCAAAAGTTCCAATGTGAGTTGGAGGGACAATTTTACCCAGAATTTGCTAAGGAGGAAGCTCGAGCAAAGTTTCGATAGCTAAGGCAACAAGGCATAGTAGGAGAGTATGTTTGAGAGTTTAAAGAACTCATGCTCTAAATTTTAGATGTGACTGAGAAAGAGACATTATTTATTTTCATGAATGGATTAAAGCCATGGGTCATATAGAAAGTGGAACAATGAGGTGTCCAAGAGCTGTGAAAAGCTATTACGATAGTGGAGTCTGTGGTCAAGCTTGGTCTGGGGAAAGATAAGCTTAAGTCTTCTAAGTGTTAGGAAAGGGGCATATGTGAAGGGAATCACAAGGAAGATGATAATGGCGCTGACAACGACAACGATGGTGGTAATGGGAATCCACAAGTTGGGAAGAAGAAACCCAACAAAAGAGGGGCAAGTTGAAATGTTTTCTTTGTGACAATCCATATATGTTGAAGACATATCCGAAGAAATCCGTGCTTTCTAAGAAGGAGAAGCCGGAAGGTAAGGCCTTAAAACTTGGTTCGAACGTACGAGGTGTTGAAGCCAAGGAGGTCAAAAGTGAGAAGAAGCTAGTGGAGTGCTTCTTGTATCATGGTCCGTATAGGTTGTGGAAGTGTCCGAGAAAGTTTACCATCGAAGGGGACGATGGATCAAACAAGGAGCCTAAGAAGCTTGGTTCAAACAAGGCAAAAGTCGAAGCCAAGAAGACAAAGAGGTACAAGAAGAAGAGAGTAAAGTGCTTCTTGTGCCGTGGTCCGCATAAATTGCAGAACTATCCAAAGCAATCCAAGTCAGTTATGGTCAAATAAAAGGCAACATCGAAGCTTATTGAGTCATCGGAAGGGCTTCCACCCAAGGAAGAGGTGAGTTTGTCATCAAACTTAGAGGTAAAAGTTGCGATAAAAACAATGAAGCTGGGGCCAGCGAGGTTCAATTCGGTTAAAGTGACGAAGTTGGCCGAGTCATCGGGGAGGCTTCCACCCATAAAAAAGGTGAGTTTGGCATCGAAATTAAAGGAAAAAGTAGCGATGCAAACTTTGAAGGTAGGATCAATGAGGCTCGCTTCTGTTGACACATTAAAAGAGCTACCACCTATTAGAGAGGTGGGTTGTGCATCAAGCTTCAAGAAAGTGATGATGTAAGTTGGACTGTTGACCCGAGTAAATATTGCGAGAAATGTACATTCTGAACACTTTGATAGTGTTTTACATTCTAACTTGTTAGCTTGGAAAGAACGTAGGGGCCCTTTCAAAGTTCCTAAGCAATGAGGTCGAGAGACTGTAGGTAATTCAAAGCCAAGTGGTGTGAATCAAGAGGATTCTATTTGAAGAAAGTTAGAATGTGGGCAAAAGAGAGACGTAACTTCTTGCCATCGAGATGTACAAACGAGTGGGATAGTTCGAGTCAACAGGTGATAAAAGCCGAGGTAAAAGTTTCGAAGGAAAGAAAAAGCTAAGGCGCCGAGACGAGACCAAAATGAATCAAGTCAATGTTATTCCAAAGGCGCAATGAGGGCGTTACAAAAATGGATGGGGGAGAATGTCATGGCCGCAGTTCAAAGCCCGTGACCATCGTACACAATGTATCCTATAGAGGTCTATCATTGGCATGTGGATCATTTGGCCAATGAGAATTGGCCCGATTCAATGAGCTATTGGAGAAGCCAGTCAAATTGAAGCCTGGGTGGCCTAGTGATGAAGATATGGCAACATAGGTTACCTTGGTAAATAGAGAAACTAATCTTAGAAGATTGAGGGGTATCATATCTTGTAAGACTAGGTTAGATTTGATTATGTAAATTGATTTTGTAATGTTGTAAATCCCTAAATTTAAGGGATAGGCTAATCTCATCCGTCGATGTAACTTGATCTAGACTGTCAGTTTTGGGGGAACTCAACTATAAATAGAGAGGCTCCCCCTCACTTGTAACTCACTCCATTCTTTGATTGTTTCTTGTATTCTTTGAGAGAAAGTAATATAGTTGAGAGCATTTACTCAAACACCTCTTGTGCATAGTTTTCTATGGCTTTCTCTTGTCTTTAGCTTTCTTTTGGCATAATTTCTTCTGCTATACAAATTTGTGCCATGGAGGAATTCTAAAGGAATCCTCACTTGTGGTGGTTAGGCTGACTTAGGCGAGTTTGGAACGAATGGATAGCCTAAGGCCGCATGGAATGCGAGATGAAAGTTATAGCCCCGTGACACTTGTTCAACCATTCGAAACCATAATAATCAAACTCAACTTAAAATCAATAATTTACTAATTTTATAATTGAAATCATAGTTGTCAATTTGAAACATAATTTTTTAAATACTAATTAAATCATTCAAAATTCGTAAAAATAAAATTAATATAGCTAGATATAGTAAATTAACTACAAATTACAAGCTTGAATATACATGGTTTATCAAGTTGACAACTTAAGTTTCCTAATCCAAAATTCACATAACTTTCGACTCGATGAACCATTTTTGATTCCATTTTCACCAGAATACTCACTGCTTCACAAGTTATCATTTGTCATAATTTTAAACAAAGTGACCAATGTTTTCTTCCTCCTTTTCACTTTGGCCGAAACTTACTATAACATTATCTACCTATTTTTGTTTCATTTTTATACTTGTAACAAGTTAGAAACCGTTTCCTAATCTTTTTCCATAAAAAAATACACAATTTCACTTAATTTTATAAGCTTCCATCAATATCCTTTAATGGAAACTTTTAATAATACACTTGATAAAATAAAAATCTGTTGGTACATATATGTAAAACAAGCTTCAAAGATTCAAAATCTATGAAAAATTTGAAGAAAAACATACCTAATACTTAAAATT
>CM025145.1:26866376-26889050 GCA_013467495.1 Gossypium gossypioides
AAAGGCGGCCTTGATAAAAAAAAAAAATTCATTGAAAGTTATTTTTTAAAATTAAAAATTAAAAATTTTGGATTTTTTTTATTTGGGTTAAAAACCCAATTTAAAGTTAAAGTTTTGTTTAAAAAGCAATTTGTTTATTAATTTTTTTATTTGAAATTATGACTTTTTTTTATGCAAATGGGCTTTTTATTAACAAACAAAGCAAACAGAGTCGAAACAACAAACCCAAACAAAGCAAACAAAACACAATGGCCAAGCCCAAAACAAAGAAAACAAAGTAGAAAAACCTAGTTCAAGTAGCTCCCAGCCTAAAAAAGAAAAGCATTCCAAACCCTAGAAGGAGCTGTCAACAAAACAAGCTATGGCCCTCAACGACCAAAGCCATGTGAAACGTCGCCAAACTCGCCAACTAGCTAGAGTAGAGAATAGGAGGCAACCAACGTCAACAACGGCTAATCGCAAAAAACCTCCACGGTGCCCAGATCACCAGTGAGTGAATCCCCCTCAAAAGTCACCTCATGCAAGCCAAGATCCACAGCCAAACAAACAGCGTGAGAGCATTCCAAAGCCTCCGCAGCAAAAGCCGTAGGAACATGCGTGGTAAGCACTGAATGGGATCTGAGTACTTTGCCCAAATTATCCCTAATAACTATTATTGAAAAGGACAACATGGAAGTCGCATTGAGGCAGCATCAAAATTCACTTTCAGCATAGTGCCTTTTGGAGGCCACCAACGTTCAACCCCAATAAGGCGACCAGGTAACATTTTTTGCACCATATCCAGTTCCCTAAGATAGCATATGACTTTCGAACAATATCTTGCACTTGAACAATAGCATTTGCATGTACACGCTGACTTCAAGCATGCCAAATATACCAAAGTGCACACACAATTTGCCAAGAAACAGTAGGGTTAGAAACAACCAAAAGAAAATAAAACTAGTCTTGGAATGATATTCCAACGAAGTCAATTGGCCATGTGATTTGCAAGTCATCCCAAACCCCGGCAACCGAAGGGCAGTTACGGAAGATGTACTGTATTGCTTCAGGTGAAACAGGCATCGAGGACATAAAGTAGAAGTATACGCCAATTGTATAAATTGTAGTAACTAGGGATGTAATAATTGAAAATCCACCAGGCTGTAATTTTTATCTTTCCTGACAGTTATAGTTTCCATAATTTGTTGTAAACAAGCCTGTAAGAGTTGGTAGTGTCAGTAGAGTCCGAAGCCTAAAGAAGACAATAGCCACTCCTTATTGAGTACACCTTGAGTCTTCCTCCCCCCACACCAACAAATCATCATGAGCTTCCCCGGCAAAGGGAATGCAGAGAACCATATTCGCAATAGTGGATCCCAATACATCAGTAAGCAAACACTCAGCCCATTGTCTAGTGTGTTGATTAATAAATTCAGACACATGCATAATAGTTTAATTAACCTATTGGTGTTGCAAATGGTGTTTAGGCAAGCCTGGAATCCAAACATCATTCTACACTCAAACACGATAGCCCATACCCATACGCAAACTCAACCCCAAGCGAAGCAAGCCCTTTGCAGACCACAAGCTCTTCCATAAGTAAGAAGGGTAAGTCCCTAAATTAGCATGCAAAAAATCACACTGTAGGTAATACTTTACTTTAAGAAGACGTGCAAACAAAGAATTAGGATAATTAATCAAATTTCAGCCTTGTTTTGCCAACAGAGCAACATTGAATTTTGCCAAGTTCTGAAAACCCAAACCCCCAGAATCCTTCGTCTTACATAACTCAGACCGAGTACACCAATGAATACCACCTCGACCACCATGACACTTCAACCAAAATTGGCTAATGACATACTCCAATTTGGCACAAAAAGGAGTAGGTAGTAAAAAATAAGACATAGCAAAAGTAGGGATAGATTGTAGGACGCTCTTGATAAAGAACTTTTTCCTCCACTAGGACAGCGGCTGAACATATTAGCTTTCTATCCGAGAATGCATGTGGTCCTTTAACCCCTAGAAAGCCCTCCACTTGTTACATCCCACCATACTAGGAAGCCCTAAATACCTCTCAGGTTCAGTGGAAACTTGAACCCCCAAACAATGAGAAATGCTGGCCACAATTGATTCCTCCACATTAGAGTTGAAAAAGATTGATGACTTTGCAAAATTGACACATTGCCCTAAAGCTTGCTCGTACTCTAAAAGAGTATGTCTGAGAACTAAAGGACGAGCAACCGTGGCTTCCCCGAAAAGGATACAGTCGTCTGCAAACAACTAATAGGTAACTTGGAGCCTCTACGACTAATTTAAGCCCCCTAATCAAATTATCTCGAAGCGTCTGTCGCATAAGAGAGGAAAGCCTTTCATTATAGATGAGAAACAAATAAGGACTTAGGGCGTCCCCTTGGCGAAGTCCTCTACCTGGTGAAAAAACACGACCCACCTCCCCATTCAAAATGACTGAATAAGAGACCGAAGTAATGAGGATAAGAGTCATCCAATGCTTGGAAAAACCCATTTTCAACATTAAAAGTTCCAAGAAAGACCACTACACCCGAGTATATGCCTTACTCATGTCTCGTTTCAAGGCAAAGTGCCTTTTCCTCTCCGTCCTCTTCCTGCAGTACACATTGAGAATCTTATAAGCTACTATAATGTTATCCGTAATCAACAGGCCAGGGACAAAAGTACTCTGAGCTTCATCTATGCACAAGTGCAAGACAGACTAAAAACGATTAACTAGAACCTTCGAAATGATCTTGTACAACACTGAACATAAGCTAATAGGGCGGAACTGTTGCATACTGGTATGATTTGAGACTTTTGGAATAAGAACAATATGCATCCTATTAATGTCCACCAGTGGCAACCCATCGCTCAAAATACCAAGGCAATAAGAGCTAACATCCCTACCCACTATGTGCCAAAACTTTTGGTAAGACAGTGTAGGAAGCCCATCAAGACTCGAGGCTTTCGTTGGTGCCATTGATTTCACAATTGCATAAACCTCTCTTTTTGTGAATCTCTCTGTAAGGGTCGAATTCATCTCATCAGTAATACACGTATCAACCACTCCAAAATATGACTAGGATCATCGTGCCCACACGTAGTGAACATTTCCTCAAAATACGTAGCTACAACATCAAACAATGCCACATTATCCCACACCAAACACCCATCATCCTGCAAAAGATAACTAACTCTATTGACCCTCCGTGTCTGAGTTGCGAAGCGATGAAAAAATCCTGTGTTTATGTCACCCATTCTCAACCAATTGACACGGGCTCGTTGTTCCCAATACATCTCCTCCTTATCAATTTCCAATTTCAATGTCGAATTTGAAATTAAGATTTGAATTGTAAAATATATTTCAACTTTAATGATAGCAATGATTAAAAAGGAAGGTAACGCCCAATGTTCACCTTCATTACTATTTTTGGGGTTTTCTATTTTTGTTTAAGCGGATTAATGTCTAATGCTATGTCTGAAAATTATTAATAACAAAAATAGTAGCTGAAATCCTTACTGAATTTAAATTAATTTGGATGTGTGTATAGGTTTTCTGATTTTATTATCATATAACTAAGTTGTAATAATTCATTGAATTTTGTGATCTAATGTTTGTTGATTAAATTTTATAACGTTTAAAAACTGGAAATAAAGTTTGGAATTTAATACATTGTTGGCTTATTAGTTAAAGTGTTAGAATATTGAGGTAAAAAAAAGCCTTCTAGTACTTGAACTTTACAAGAGGTTGAATTAAAGTTTTTTTTTTCTTGAATTAAAAGTCAACCACTTTTATTGAAAAGGGAGAAAAACAAACTTCCTAGGAAAATAAAGAAAATAAAACAACAAAAGAAAAACTAACCATCATAAAACCATGGCACTACCCTGGTTTTTCACATTCCAATGGCCAGACTCAAAAAACAATAAAAACGAAAGAAAAACACAACCCTAAAACTTTCCCTCTTTAATTTTTGTGTCGTAAAGAAAAACACAATCCTAAAAATTTCCCTAATCAATTTTTGTGTCATCGTACTTTTCTCCCCTGATGGACCTTAGTATCCAGATTTGCAATCTGCGTCATATCTTTACTTCTTCAATCCATCCATTTCTGAGTTCCTCGGATTTCTGGTATCCCTTTTTCTTCTACGGCCTCAGCCTTCTCACTCAATAACAACTTTTTTTAATCATTTCTCCTATATTCTCTGGTTATAATGGCCTTAATCTCTAATGGTGTTTCTTCCACCCAGAAACACGACGCAACTCTTCCTCTTCCCCATGCAGCAATTGCATGTGCCGCTCCATTGGCTTCTTTTGGCATGAACTGGAACTGAATGTTTTGAAAATTCCTTGATTTGGTTAATATTTCTTTTATGATACCCCCAATGATTGGTCGATCATTTTCTTATTTTTGCAATTTTTTTATGATGTTTCTTGAGTCCCCTTCGATAATGACATTGCAAAATCTCATTTCTTCAGCAAAAACGACTCCCTAGAGACATGCAAGTGCTCCACTATTGTCGAATCCTGAGCGTTGTTGATCGGGTAAGAACACGAACCCATTACAAATCCCATATTATTTTTGATAATAACTCCCAAGGCTGCTGCTTTGTTTTGTTGAAGAAACGTAGCATCAAAGTTAACTTTAAGCTGATCCTCAAAAGAGGGTTCCCGCTGGGTAATCACTGTGTTCTTTTTCCTTTTTAATGCTTCCTCAAGATAGTTCAGTTCTAAAAAATAAGCTTTGACAAAAGCCACGATCTGGTATATTGTTTGTCAAATTCCTTCATGAAAGTAAATATTCCTGTTATGCCAAATTGCCCATAATGATATTACTAAGCATGAACATTTGTGTGTATTGTTGAGATTGAATGTCTCTGCTAACCATTGTTTCCACTCTTGATTTTCATGAAAGGGCGCAAATGTTACTTTCATTTGTTGGAGGACTTGTTTTGCAATGCTACAATCACAGAATATATGGCTTACAGTCTCTTATTTTTCTCCGCAAATCGGGCATAAGGCATCATATCTCAATTTCTGGATTTTTAAATTACTAAATGTAGGCAAAAAATTATTTGTAATTCTCCACAGGTTAATCCTAACCTTGCTGGGTATTTTTAGGCTCCAAATTTTCTAAAGTAATTTCCAGGTATATTCTGATTTGTTGAAAATTCATTTCCTAGCCAGTTAAGTTAATCTATAATACCTCTTTTGTAACCATTTTTCGCCGTGTAGTCTCCCAATCTGTCACCTCTCCATACCCAAATATCAGATTGTAAAAGGTTCCCTAATGGGATTGCTTCAATCTTTTTAGCTTGGTCATCAGGGAAAAGTTCTCTCAGAATCTCCTCATCCCATGTAATAGTTTCATGATTTATTAGATCAACGATAAGAGTGTACCTGTAATCAATATTCTGAAACTTTAATTTTTCTTCCCTAGGAAACCATGCATCGTTCCAAATATTTACTGATTTTCCATCCCCAATACTCCAGCCCATTCTTGATTCCAGCATCCTCCGTGCATTCCATATGCTTCTTCAGGTAAACAAAGGGTAAGCCCCTAATTCAAATTTCAAAAAATCGCAACGTGGGTAGTATTTAGCTTTCATAACTTCCGCGAGTAAACCTGTGGAATTGGTAATTAGCTTTCATCCTTGCTTTGCCAACAAAGCATTATTAAAAAATGATAAATCCCTAAATCCAATCCCCTATTGTGCCTTGGGAATACACAATTTCTCCCATTTGCACCAATGAATACCCTTATATGTTTTCAAATTTCGCCACCAGAATTTGTACATAATATTCTCTAAATCTTGGCATAGAGAAACTGGTAATTTAAAACATTGCATAGCATATGTAGGAATGACCTGTAATACGGATTTAATAAAAACCTCGTTTCCTTCAATAGATAAGTTATGAATGCTCCAAAATTTCACTTTTGTTAAGAATTTTTCTTTAATTTCCACAAAAGCATTTTTCTTTTTCCTTCCCACCATCATCAATAATCCAAGGTACTTCTTAGGACTATTAGCTATTTGAACCCCCAACGCTTTCCCTATCTGCAAGTTAATCCCTTCATGGACATTATTACTAAAATAACTTAAATATTTTTCAAAGTTTACCAACTGTCCCGAAATTTGTTCATAGGTATTAATGATGGATTTGATGGTTAAAGCACCATCCATCATTGCTCTACCAAATAAAATATTGTCATCAGCCAAAAAAAAGATGATTGGTTGCTGATCCCCCTCTTTCCACTTTTGCTCCACCAATTCTTCCTTCCCTTTTAGCGTCATTTAGTAGTCTTGAAAAAACCTTAGCACAAATAATAAAAAAGATAAGGGCTTAAGGAATCTCCTTGTCGTAATCCTCTAGTGGGATTAAACTCCACCTCTCTTTCTCCATTAAGCACAACAGAGTACGATACACTCTGGATGCAGCGCATGATTAAAATTATCCACTTCTCACAAAAACCTCACTTTCTCATAATTTTTTCAACGAAACCCCACTCAACCCTATCATAAGATTTGCTCATGTCAAGCTTTAGAGCAAAATTTCCTAATCTATATATTTTCTTTCTAAAACCATGTAAAATTTCATAAGCCATCAATATGTTGTCTGTAATCTGTCTTTCGGGAACAATTGCGCCTTGTGCATCATCAATAGAAAAACAAATAGCCTTCCTGAATCTGTTAACTATGGCTTTTGAGATTATTTTGTAAAGTACATTGCAAAGACTAATTGGTCTAAACTATCGTATATTTTATGGTGTTTGTACTTTAGGGATTAGAATAATGTTAGTACCATTAATAGCACCACTATCTTTCTGATTGTTCATCTAAACAGAATCTCGACACATCTTTTCCTATAATATGCTAGAATTTTTGAAAAAACATAGCAGGGAATCCATCATTACTTGAGGCTTTAAGAGGCACCAATGATCTAAGCGCTTCACAAATATCTTATTCCTTAAGACTCACAGACATCTCTTCATTGATATGATCAGGAATGCACTGTTGAATTTATGTCCTTAAATATTCACAATCCTGTAGTTATTTAAGGAGAAAAGATCATTAAAATAATTTGTCGCTAAAGCAAGTAATTCTTTATAACCCTCAATCCAATTGCCATGTTCATTTTTTAGCCCTTTAATTGTATTTCTTTTCTGGCAATAGGAAGCATAGCTATGAAAAAAAAGATGTATTTCGATCCCCCAACTGAAGCTAATTTACCTTTGCTCGTTGTTCCCAAAAATTTTCTGTTTTGTTAGCCTCCATATTTAAAGCGAGCTTAATATCAACTATTTCTGCTAGTCTCTCTTCTTCGGGATCTTCATTGTTGAGTTCTTCAATTTTTTTATGCAACTCTTTCTTCGTTCGATTTCAGAACTCATAATTGTTTTTAGCCCATTCTTTTAAACCATTACTTAATCTTGCAAGCTTCCTTAGTATATCATCATTGCTTGATTCCCAAATTCTTTTCAATTGCACCTCAAATGTTCTTTCAAGAATCCATTCTGTGTTAAAACGAAAGGGAAATTTCCTTCTTCCTACAAAACCATCTTTGTGCCCTAAGGTATCCATAAGCAGCGGACAATGTTCCAAGAAACTATGTGGTATATGACGTATAAAATAACAAGGAAAACAACTCCACCATTCCAGATTGGCCACTCCTCTATCTAATCTTTCCCATATATTATTTTTCGCAAGACATCCTCTTTCCCATGTAAACCATTGTTCAGAAAAGCCTAAGTCACTTAATTCACAATCATCTAGTACTTCTCTAAATGCTTCCATTTGTCGCTCATCTCTTTATCTTCCCCCTCTTTTCTCAAAAAAATATATAATCTCATTAAAATCTCCCATACCCTCATGCAAATATTACAATTTATCCCATGACCTCATTCTTAGATGTTCAATAGGGGAAATATATTTCATTAGAATAGTATTATATATTCAATCTTAATTTTATTCTGATGTTTACATTAGAATAGTATTATATATTTAGTATAAGTTTATTTTCTTAATGTGTTCTAAATTACATAATATATAAAAATAACAAAATATAAAGTATTATAAACTTAAAAACAGGTCGGGTTGACTTGGGCCCGAGCCTTCAAGCCCGAGTCCAACCCATATTTTAAACGGGTCTAATTTCTTTACCCAAACCCTTTTAAATTTTAGGTGGACCTTCAAATTTAGACGGTAACCTAGCCATAAACAATTCTATTCCAAATTGAATAATGGGTGTATAACCCATTATTGTACATTAGATGATCCATGTGTAGAATTCCAAAGCTATTGTTTATTCAGGTATCGCATAGATAGGATATATAGAGTCTTGAATCTTGATACTTGATGTGATAAAAAAACAAACAAGAGAAGGAGATAAAAGAGAAATTATCAACATTTTTTATCTTCATGCTCCAAGTATATGCTTAACAGAAGAGAAATCTAAACACATGGTCATTTCAAATTATAGAATCACTTAAATAATGGTACTAGAAACAACTATTCCCAATCAAAATATAAAACGTTCAAGCTATATTCTTGAAAGCAAGAGTCCCATTCCTTGCCACTGGCTTCTTTCTTTCCCCATCATATGTACAAAAAATTGACATTGTGGTTTGGAATATTATTAATATTGATAGTAATCATATTTTGTTCGAGTCAAGTCTAAATTAAATTTGAATTGACTTCAAATTTTATTACGATTAATTTATTATTATGCAATACATTTCTTATTATTTATCATAATTATAATTATAAATTATTAATATAATAAAAAGAAAAATATAAAATTATATATAAAGATATATGTGCGGTTGAAACACAATTTTTTATGTTAAAAGATACATATAGTATATATCTGTGTGTGGCTAAACTTTTATATATATTATGTAGATTATGTGTGCAGGGATAAAATCTTTGATTTTAAAATTTTAAAAGTTAACTTCCAGGAATTTATTTTTAAGGGAAAGGCCATTGGAAGTTAAAAGGGGTTTTTTAGGCATGAAAAAGCAATAAAAGTATAATGTTGACCTTGTAATTAGAAAACAAAAGAAAAAAGAGAGAATAGATAGAAGAGAACATGAGCACATAAACCAAAAGGAAAGCAGACAAGCCACAAGAGAAAGGAAGAGCGTGAGTGGAGCAAGAACACAATGACACTTTCATTGGTATTTATATATGTATAAGTTTTTGTTTCTCTTTATGTAACGCCAATGTACTGATTTTACTCTATTGTGTATGATGTACTCAATGCTTGGATACAATGTTTTTTCTTTTTTGTGTGTGTCTTATGAGTTTCTTCATGAGTTGTATTTGGTTCTTTGACTATGATATATCTTTAATATCTTTAATTATTTATTTCAGAGTAATAAACTATAAAATAGTTCTGGTGATGACCTTGATTTCACTTTGTTCAACATAGTTTAAAATTTTTTCACATATAAGGCAATAGTTTCAAGGTTAATGATCCTTTCGTTTTGTTTGGAGAGATTTCATTGATTATATTTAATCACGAGATGTCCTTTTTAAAACCGAATGAATCAAAAAAATAATTAAAAAATCCTATATTTCGTTGATTCGAGAGATATAGTGATCTGTCGTAATTTGATACGTCAAATTAGGCTATCCATTACACTTAATGAGTTTATTCTCAAGCAATTTGAATGTCTTTCCCCTTTTTTTACTTAGTTTTAGTTCTTTGCTTTAATAAGTGATTTAGTGTGTTTTATGCTATTTTTTAGGCCCAAATTGGCCAAATGCGCCATAGGGACCCTAACGATTAATTGAGTGTTATAGGGAGTCAACGATGACCTAAACGTGAAAAGAAACATCAACTAAAAGGGGGTATTGCAATATCGAAGCATAGAAGTCGTGATACCCTCGACAGTATTGGAATAAGAAGAATTGAGGTAACCTTTAGTGGTATTGCAATACTAGCCATGGGTATCGTAATACCAAGACACCCAAGGATCCCCCATTTCAAACTGATGTGGATATCACGACACCAAACTATGGGTATCGCGATAACCTTGACAAGAGGAGACAAAAAATGACTGCAAGGGTAGTCCTTGTCCAACTCCAACACTAATAAAAAATACACATTGAGGGGCATTTTGGGCACAATTTTTGGATTGTAATCAGAATAAAATGTCTTTTTGGCTGAGAGAAAACAGGGACTTTACATTATTTAACTTTTACATCTTTTTGGCTTAGGGTTTAGTTACTTTCTTAATCTTTTGAGGGTTCTTGCTTCCCTTTTTCTGATTTAGTGTTAAATAGTTAGTTAGTTGGTTAGTTAACACTGTAGCTTGGTGTTAATTGCTTTTTAATACCTAACTTTCCTTGTAATTACACTTTAATCATTCAACTTAATCTCATTCATCTTTGTTTAATCTCATTCAGCTTTGTTCTATTTTACCTGTTAAAAATAATTTATTTAGTATTTTTATTCATCTATCTTACCTCCATTGTTGTGTTCTCCAAGCTTTTGCAAGAGCTTGAGTTTTTATTACTTAGCTTTGAGTTTAAGTTAATGCAATTTTTGCTTGATTATTTGTTGTTAGTGTGTTTAGATATGAGCATGAGTACCTAAATCCTAGGTGCTTGGTTGATGGAAATGTTGGGTAATTGATTTTTGAGTTTAGAGACTAAATTGAATAGAATTCAAAACTTAGGATTGATGCCCCAAACGGAAAATTTAGATAAGTGAGGCTGAGAGGAGATCGTGTCGGGCACCAATTCAATCGTCCTAGGTTAGTTTGGTGAGGTCGAGAAATAAACCAGTCTAATTTGTCTAATTTGTTAAAATTGAGGCCGAGAGGTAAAATTGAGCCAATTTAGGAGTATTAACGATATAGATCCCTAATTCAATTGTTAACCAACAACGTGGAAATCAACCAACCGTTGTCTATTATCGAATTTTCTAGTTTCATAGTTTGTGTGATTTACAATTTGGTCCTTTTCTGTTTTTAGATAATTAATTAGTTTAATTCACCCTCGATTATGATTTGTCATAATATGACACCTAGTGAGTAGTTAACTAAATTCCCGAATTGCATGCTATAGATTAGAATCACTTGGTCACGAAACTCTCTTGGGTTCAATCATTGGAATACTCAGGTGTTCTATTATAACACTAAAAATATTACAATTGGCATGTCACACTTATAGTACACCACACGTTGATTGATTGTTTTAGTGTTGATTCTTCACCCCGGTGCACACACATCGGTGTCGAAAGCTGTCAATAGGAAGATATTGAATACTTATCTTATTTGTTATATATACATATATATTTCAAAGCTCGATTCACTCAAAACAAAAATAAAAATTAAAGTGTCGCAGTAAAAATGTTCCCCTTCATTAATTTAATGGATCGTGATTAAATACCAATTGTAAAATCTTTAATTTCGGGACTTGTGACAACACATAATTAATGAGGTGTCAATTTAGGCATTGTAGGGGTGTTACAACTTTCCCTATGCATAACTGAATCGCGAACTCAACTTTATTTTGGTTTTTAAAAGCATATATGAAAAATTATCTTTTAGAAAATGTTTTAAAGTTTTCCAAAAAAGGTATTCCATAGGTGACCAATCACACCTAATTAAAAGATCGATGATTATTCCAATTTTATTAATACAAATCCTAGTGTTTTAGAAAACCTAAACTTTCCTAAATTTTCATAAACTCGTTAAGCTATTTTACGTGTAAAAATAGTTTCGACAGCTTGACAACTCTGCTAGGGACTTATGTGTTATCTCAAATTTTGATTTCATGGTTCAATTAATTCTTAATTGTGATCCTTTTATTTTGGTAAATAACATTTTTTCTTTTTCGAATTATATATAATTTTCACATGCATTGTTGCATATTTTTTTATATGCTTATTTGCTTGTTCTTTTTCCATGTTTCAAATCTGTTGTTTTAAATTATCTTCCTTAGATATGCACATACATTCCACAAAATGAGCTCTACACCTGAGCTTCGTCCTTTTAAGTGGAAGTTAAGTAGATAAACCTTCATGATGAATCTCCATATGGACTAGTGAAACATTTTTAGGCTGTAGATTACCTATGTCTTTGTGATGATCCTCCGTATGGGCATAGGAAAATTTATCACCTCAGATTGAACTTGTTCCGTATGATCCTAGAGTGGGTAAGGAATGGGGTTCTTAGTAGCCTTAGTAGGTAACAATAAAGATAATTCGAGTACCTTTTAGAACCAAACCACATTAGTGAACTGTTTGAGCCCACCTGAATAGAGCAATGCAAAAATTCTACCCATTAGTCATTACCCAAATAAGTACACATGAAGAATGCTTTTTACACTTTGTTTGTTTGTTTGCATGTGTTCTATGAGATTATGTTATTTTGAGAATAAATTTGTTAATGCAGTTGATATTGTGTACTAAATTTTTATTGTAAATATCTATACATCAACTCGTTTCCATTTCATGCATGCATACATTCATCACATGCATTTTAAGTGTAGGTTGGTTGATCTTTCTAAGTGGGTTTCTCTTTAGAATTAGAATTGTAAAAATCACTGAACGTTATCATTAGTGCTTGCCAAGAATTAGAATCATGGATAAAAATTCAATGCCTAGAATGGAATAAACTGAGGATGCCCAAGAAGAAGGACAATAAATTGTTTCCAAGACTCAAGTGGAAATGAGGGAATAGATTGCTAAGCTAATGGAATTAATGTCTCCTATGATTAATGAAAAAGGACATGTTAGAAACTCTACAAGGCCTGGAGAGGAACATGGCCATTGATCTCATGATAAGTGCAACACTCCTCACCCGATCCGAGTAAGAGATTTTACATGTAACCACTAAACTCACCACTCAAGTATATTCTTGTTTCATATAATCAAGGTAACTTATAGCACAAAACATTGTCATTCACAGAATTCATTTTTTTTTTACTAATGAAACAAAGTACATGACAAACTAAAGTCTGATATATATACATACATGGAAAGGACTTGAACTTGAAGCTAGAGGAGTGATGTGATCCGAACTAAAGTATTAATCATCGATTCTTTTCAAAACTTTTCTATCACCTATGCATTTATAACAAACATGTTAAGCTACATGAATAGTTTAGTAAGTACTCAATTGAATTCAATCTTCCCTTATGGATTGCTGCCAAATGTAAAAACGTTTGACTGAAACAAACTACACCAAGAATATCTGAAATAAAGCAGCGGTGTCCGCAAGTATATGGGTCAAATTGTAATATAGTATTGTGTTACATCGAAACACATGGAAGTATTCTGAGGATCATACCCAAGGGAGGATGAATTAGATTTGTAGAAAATCTCTTTACAATAATAAGTCTAAATAGTAATAATTAAATTCTGTATTACGATAAATCATAAAAGAGATCATATCAAAAATTAAATAACTAAAATAAATAAATAATAAAATAAAAAAACAACTAAACTAATCAGGAAGATTAACTCATTTCAGTGGTTGTAATTAATTTCGGATTCGGGTTTTAGGGTGAATTAGATATTAACTAACCAATTATTACCTCTCGACCTCTAACTGATCAATTAATTGACCAATACTCATTTATCTCCTGACCTTATTTAACCATTGATTACTTCATACGGTTGTCAAGTCTAGGGTTTAAGAACACGTAATTTATACCAACTAATTCTATAGGAAACCCTCACTCCTCCATTAATCACTCTTACATCCACTCGTTAATCTCCTTAAGGGAATTAGCTACTCATGATATTCATAGCCTCAATCTCAATAGAAATAAATATGTAAATTAACACAAATAAATCTAAAGATAAAAGAGATAAAGAAATAATCCTATTTGATATCGATGGAAACGCAGAGTAATAAATCTCTCGATCGAGATAACGAGAATTGTCACCTGCAAAGAAGAATAAACTGAAATACTTCAATAATATAAAAGAAATCTTAGATCAAAATTGATTCCAAGATAGAAAACCAATAAAGTTTCAAAAAAGAAAAGAAAACTGAACAGAAAGCTAAATCTAGACTTACTCCAAAACTACTAAGGTTTTTGGATGCATATAAGACGACTTCTTTACATCAAACCTCTAAGGTCTTATTTCTAGAAGTGTTAGTAGCCCGAATTAGGTCTTCAGCACATCCTAAGTTTTCGTATAAGTTTGATTGTGCGAACGAAATTAACCCTGAAGGACTTGGGCTCCACGTCAAGCCTATGTTGTGCCATAGACATTGCATGGCACGACATGACACCAATTTCTAGGGGTTTTAGGTCCATTTCATGCTTTAGCGGCTCAGGAAGCCTGTGCGACACTCATCCCTTGATCCTACGTCCATTGGGCCTGAAATTTAGCATCCCGAACACTTAAATTAACAGATTAGAAATACCTAAGACCCATGTCGGCCTAATAGGTTACTAACACTAAAAAATGTGTTAAAAACACTTATTTTGTTAATATTTACTAACTAACTACTTAGTACTGAAAATGCAATAATTAATACTAAAATAGCTAGAAAACAAACTTTTTAAATGCCGAAACGTATCTAAACTACCACTACAATTAACGGTAGGTCACTGGTATACTTAAACTTTTAATTTATTTCCAAAATATAAAATTATTTAAATTAACTTTATCACTTATAAACTTAACTTCAACATATATTATCACTAATTAACTTTCGCATTCACATATCAAAATCTTTCTCTCATTTCACAAACATAACAAAAACATTTAATTTAAATATATCTTTATACACTTAATTCACACATTCACTTTTATCTTTATTTTCACATATTATTACACATACACCTTTACTTCACATATTACCTTTGTAGCCTTTAGTGAATCTTAGAGGAGTTTAATAATTTCAATACATTGTAGAGATTTAACCCAAACACGAACTCCCGACATATAGTGGAACTCTGATAAGGGGAACTCCAGTAAACACATCAAATAACCCAATACTCCTCTCCTAATCTCCTCTGAATCCCCATATCACCAACCTGGATCCCATCCAAACCCCAAGCCCCTCTCAACTCCAAAATCGTTTCATTACCATATATCATATTTCCTCTGAGTTCAGTAAGACATTTATTCACATATCAATTTCATATAGCATAATTGATATATCACACATATATCACTTTGTATCATATTACTTATTACTTTGAATCACATAAACACATTCACTATATTTTTATTTCACATATTCACTTTATTCACAATTCATAAAAATACAAACATAACATGTATTCACAACCCTTAGTATTTTAGATTTCAATTCATTATTATTAAGCACTTTACATTCTTATAAGACTTTATTTAAATATTTTGTTTCACTATTTTAGCACACTTAGTAATTTTTGAATATTTTATAATTTAGTCCCTAAATTCATGAAAAATCAATATTACTTTTCTAACACTTTTATATCACTATTCACTTCATTTAAACCTTTAATTACAATATTTAACACTTTTATATCACTATTCACTTCATTTAAACCTTTAATCAAAATATTTTGTAACACCCGCCAAGCCCGAATATCAGGATGTCACACCATCGTCTCATGTCATACTCATAGTAAATTGTCACATTATTAAGAAACCATCCTCTTTATTAGTGATCTTATAAATTTTTAGTCAAACATATATCAATCATAATTAGAACGTGCCAAACATACTTTAAATAAACTTATAGTAATAATTGAACATGCATTAGGATCACTTAGCAAAATTTCCAAGTTAAACACGTAGGTATCGATATTAGAACATGGGTATCGATATTTTCCTTGCACGGTATCGATACCGTATGAAAATCAGTACCAAATCAACATTTTGTTTCTCGCACAAAAATTATACTGTGGAAAATTATCAGTACTTTTCATAGAGTATCGATATATTTACCTCGAGTATCGATACTCGTGATAGGGTATTGATACCAATTTACAATTCTAACTTTTGCACATTTCAAAATCATAGAGGTATCATTTTTACAACACGAATATCGATACCTCTGCTTCAGACTAGAAAAATACAATATTTTTAAGCATATAAGTCATTCCAGCTTATACCAATTCATTATCATATCATCATCAAATAAACATCAAAACGGTCATAGTAATAGTCTCAAACATCGAAAATAAGTCTGAGCAATAATCAATGTAATACGAAACTAATCTCATAAACTTAGGAACAAATAATCTATGGAAGCACCCAAAACATCAGGGTAAATACCAATAAAAGTCTACTACATTACCTTATTCCCAAAACATAAACAAATAACTAACACCTATGAAATCACAGAAATGGACTTGGTTGGATCACCCCTCGGAACCACACCGCTCACACTGGCACTTAACTACTCTACAAGGGTTTAAAAGGAGTGAATGAGTTTAACAAGCTTAGTGAATGCCTAGAACAACTACCATGCAAACAATTCATCAAGCATTAACGAAACAACATTATAGCACAACCTTAGCAGTTCCAATTCTAGTATCATATTATACTCACTCATGCATTATTTACTAGTTCAGTTACATGGTAATCAAATTCACTTTTAAGCATATATCACATTACACATGTAATCACATAACATTTAAGCATATATCACAATACACATATAATCACATAACATTCAAGCATATATCATAATACTCAAAAACATGTTTATAGATAAATTAACAGTTGAGCTATGAAATGTAAAAGTGGACACTATCACCATTCATCGGATACACGGATCTCCAACACACTACATAAACTCATAAGTCAAACATGTCCCAAAAGTGAAGCATAAAGCTAACACTCTCCTTATTTCCCTTCACATGTCCCGTTGAATGGAGCTTAGCTCACATTCCCTTATCCCTTCAACATGTCCTAGGGTCTCAAAGCCCAAAATCATTGTACATATAGGTAAGTACTCACAATCCTATGGCATGTCAACTATATCTAATGGTTTCAAGATCAAAAGACCAAAATATCCAAAATCAAACACATAAGCACATAGTTCACAAGATAACATAGGCATGAGAAAGCTTACACTCAGAATTTAGAGTAGGGGTTTAGGCTATTACTAAATTCTCAAATAACGCATTGAATCATGTCCACAAGCAATTATTCCAAACACTCACCAATACGTTTTCGCCGAAAAGTCGAAAGCTCAAAGTAGCCTTTCCTAACTCGTAGATGGTCTTAGCGAATCTGAAGCTTCAACATAATAATTCACACAACAATAAATTTAAAAATCAGCTAAGAACTCACCATGAGCAACCAAAACACATAAGTCTACACTAAGTTCTCATATAACTGAAACCTTTAACATAGCAAACTTTAAATCTACATATATCGGTCTATACTCAATCTTTCCACCTAAAACCAATTCCATTCATCTTGTAATTCACCTATGACTAATTTTCAACCTTTAAACTACACAAAATCACCTAATTCATGGTATCGACATTTTCGACATGTTCATGGCAATTTGAACGAAAATTTATTAAAACTCAAGAAATCTTTAACGAACCTTCAAAGTAAGTTTAGAAACCTTTTAATCATGTTGGAACTAATTGAAAAACACTTTAAAAACACATTTTTACCCAAAATCTACCATTAACGACCCAATTTTTGGCTTCCATTTAAAACATGCGACTTAATGGCTAAAAATTTCGTTTAAAAGATCATATATCATTTAAAACTAATTAGGAATTGAACCGTTATCTTAGTTGATCGAAAACCTGAAAAACCCAAAATTCAACAATGGAGAAATCTATGGTGTTCTTGGATGTTTTTCTTGAAACACTATGGAGATTTATGGCTTGGGGGATGATAGAAATCTAAGGAATTAAGTTTGAGAATCAAAATTGAATGGGAAGAGCTTTGGAATGCAATGGACGGCAAAACAAAAATATGGAGGAGAGACTAACTTAGGTTTTATAAAGATGAATGGGGAAAATAGGGTGGAAATTAAAATTTGGTTTAATTGCCTTTGAAAAACTCTAAGTTTGACTCTTTTACAAATCAGTTCTTATTTTCAAAATTAAAGGTATTTAAAACCCATTTTCAGAAATTGATTTAATTTTCTAAAAACCATAGTAAAAAACATTACATATACCACGTTGCAAAAAATTTGAACACTCTAAGGCTAAAATTCCTAAAATACCCCTAAAACTCCTAGGCCCTATTTTTGGGTGTTACATATTTATTTGGTCCTCTCTATAGTAATTTTACTATTCTACATCTATTCACTCATCAATCAATGATAAATAAATAACTTTTCACTTAATCCTTAATTTCATAAAATTCATTAATCACTAAATTATCACATTATAATTTCTTACATTACTAACACACATTTAATTATATATTCACTACAAAGTTCAATAAACATATTCAATAATCATAATAATATCTTATTAATTATGTCATATTAAAATTTAAATACTCAAATAGTCAAATTAATAAACCAACTTGAATTCAATTAAGTACTTACCTATTTCTTCACTTGAAATTAACATTTCTCCTCACTTTCTCAAGCTTTCGCTTCACTTTCATCTTTATCTAAGTTATTCCAATTATTGAAAATATTCTCATAGCACTTTAGGATATGAAATTAAACTATTGTTTTAAGGAAAAACTCAAGAAAAATGCATGAGAGATTTCTTTCTTTTTTCTATCTTTTTCTCCCTATTTTTTCTTTCCCTTTTATTTTTTGATGACCCAAGTTGTTCCTATTCAAACTTCCAATTATGTAGGAAGTTCTACACTTCTTTTTTCAATTTAATCCATTTATTCCATCATCCAATCAAACTTTACATAAATTCTCTCTCCTTTACACATTTAAACCTTAATTTCCATAAATTCTCTCTCCTTTACACCTCATTGCATAGAAATTTTAATCCCAACATTATGTCTCCAAATATCAATTAAAATGGAAAAATTACGTTTAGGCCCCTCCACCATAAAGATGGGAAACTTGCACTTTAGTCCCTATATTTTTCCATTTTATTCAATTTAGTCTCTATTTTAATTTTTCATTTCCACATATCAATACATATCCCTATCACATTCATCAAAAATAATTATTCACTTTCACCTCCTTTCTAAAAATGGTAAATTTGCATTTTATTCCTTTAACTTTTAAAAATTTGTAATATAGTCTTTACTAACTTTCATTACTCATAATTTCTCTCCAAAGGCTTAGTTAACATTTAAAATACTTATTCTTTCTCAAAGACTAAAATTTTTAGGGTATTACAACAAGAACCACCAACTAGCATCACAAACTAGCAAAGTGTCATTTAACTACACTAGTTCAACAACTACTACATCTCAGGATCCCAGAATGATTGGAACCACCCGATTATTACGAATACGGATAAATCCATCGAAAAGAAAGAGTTGATAAGTAGTAATGTCGCACCATTTGTGTCACTTAAAGATCAAGAAAAATACTCGTTATTAGAAGAGAGATTATAGATGATAGAAGGCATGGAAATGCTTAGTGGAATAAATGCAAGAGAGCTAAGCTTGGTACCTGATCTAATTAATCCACCAAAGTTCAATACTCTTGATTTTGAAAATTATGATGGGACAAGTTACCCTATGGCCCAAATTACAATGCTTTGTAGAAAAATGTTTAGGCACGTGAATAATGAAAAAAATCTTGATATGTTGTTTTCAAGACAGTCTCACAAGATCTATAGCAAGATGGTATATCCAATTGAGCCAAAACAGTATACAATCATGGAAGGACTTGGCTAGAGCTTTTCTAGAATTGAGCCAGAACAGTATACAATCATGGAAGGACTTGGCTAGAGCTTTTCTAGATTAGTATAAACATATCTTTGGTATGGTTGCAGATTGCCTCTCTTTGCAGAATATGAGAAAGGAAGCTACTGAGAGCTTCAAACAATATGCACTGAGGTGGAGAGACATGGAAGCCTAAGTGCAACCACCATTGATTGAGAGAGAGACTACTATGTAGTTTTTGAGCACAATACAATCCTCATGCTAAGATAAAATTATTGGCAATTCCATAAGGAACTCTGTTGACATAGTACTCTCGGTGGAGATGATTGAAAATGCCATAAAGAGTGGGAAACTCAAAGAAAGTAAGGTGTTTAATCCTAAGGAAACAAAGGAAAATATCCAAGTCATGATAGGAAATAGTGCTTTATATTCTCATGGCCCTACATCTTTCCCTTTTAAGAATAATACTTCTCAAAGGACATAATCACACTCGATGGTCCCAAAGTTTCATCACTTAGCAACTTATCTTCAAGGCCTTGCCACTACCCCACCTTTTGTAGTATATACACCTCTACCTATTGATCTATCTACTACAATTAAAGGATCGTCAAAGAATTTTCAAAGAAGAGATCAATTTTAACTAGTCCCTGTATCTTACTTTGAGTTGTTGCCCAAGCTTGTTGAGAAACAATTCTTTACAAAAGTTTTACTGGAGCCCCTTTAACTTCCATATCTAAGTTGGTATGATGAGAACGTATTACTTGATTACCATGATGGGATTCAGAGCCATTCCATAGAAAATTGCGTGTTTGAAGAGAAAGGTTCAAGCTCTTATCAACAATGGATAGTTGGATATGGCTACCATAATCGAGAAATGAAGCATGTAAAGAAGGAGTTATAGTTAAAGTTTGTCTTGAGAAACTTGTGTGGGTCTTTCTTAGAATATCCTTGTCTCTTTGTTTTATAATTTTAATTTTAAAGTGTTGCATTTCATGTTTCTTTAACGAAATAAATTTGACGAATGTTGTGGAATCTTTTCTTGAAAATATTTTTCAAAATGATTTTTTTTTTAGACTAGCATCAAGTTTGGAGAATATTGATTGATCATTGACTAGAAATGAGACCTTACCCTCAAATTTTTAGACTTACTCCTATTTACATCCCTTGAATTGTTGATGCGTGACATCTTGATGTTCTAAAAGCTTGATAATCCTTGAACTAAACTTGAGACAATAAGGAATACAGGAACACAAATCTTAGACTACAGGCAATGTAAGAAATGTTTAAATATCCTTTAAATTCTATGAAAATCAAATGAATGAAATATTTTTTTATGACTGGGATTTTTGCATTTTGGTTTGTGACAAGTTTATACTCCCCGCATCTTTCTTGTAGCCACAAGACATCAACCCTTCGCCTGTTCACCCATGACTTGTATTTCAAAAACCAGTGACAAAACAATACCACCCAATTCTTGGAAAAAATTCCAAGATTAAAGTTCCTTTCCCTTTTACTTTGAGCAATGTAGGACACAAATTTGTTTCCCATTTTTAGTGAAATTCTGAAAACTTGTAGTTTGAGATGTTTCTTGCATGGTAAATATTTTGCAAGATATTCAAGTTGGGGCATCAATATGGTAAGAAGGCCCATAATTTCCAAAGATATGAAACACAGAAAAAGAGAAGAAAAAGAAATTTGAATTGAGATATCATGTATTTGGGGTTTCAAAGTTATCTAAAAAGTAAAGTAGAATTTTGATTTTCCAGTCCTCTAAGGATTTCTTTTCGATGATGTTATTCATGCTTGAAATGATAAATGACCATTTTTCTTATTCCATTCACAAATAGAGAAAAATTATCCATTGTTTTCCTTTTTGAGCCCGAATAAATCTTTTTTGAAATTAACCTTAACCAAGGATCACCCTCTACACCAGGGGGCAATGAATAAGAAGATTTGTTTGAATAATTGAAAATGTTCTATTTCAGTCTGCTGTGAAATATTTCCTTATGAAATAAGGGAAAATGTTGATGCAAATCAAGTAAAAAAAAGAGAAATGAAAAATGAAAGAGAACAAGGAAAAAAGAAAGAAAGAGAAAAATTAAAAGGAAATGATAAAGGAAAATTAAAGTAAGGAGAATGAGTAATGAAGTTCTTCATGAAAAATGATCTTGGTTTAATTACCCTTAAATACTTGTTTAGGCATACAGTACAGCTTTTCAAGTCCATTTTGATCTTGTATAAATATCTAAGTCAGAAATTTTGTCCTCAAATCTTATCTCATTTCTTAGAGTTCTCATCTTACTTTTGGAAGAAGTCTAAATTTTCTTATGCATGATAGAAAGAGAGACAAACAAAAAAGAGAAAGAATAAGTTCTAAGGTGAAACCCAAAACGGGTAGTCTAGAGAAAAAAATGAAATTTAGAGGTTGCCACAAAGTTAACAATATCATGGAAATTGGTACTGAAGAAACTAAGAAACAAAAAGGAATCCCAACTCATCATCTTTTTTTTGGAAATTTGACATTTGAAACCCTTGTTTTTTTTTTCATTGCCATAGCCAAAATTTACACGTGTCAAAAGGCTATAAGTTTCAAAGACTAAAAGAATAACTCATTTGCTTGATTTTAAAGAAATTCATGTTTTTATAAAGTTGTTTCACTTGTGAGTCTAGGATGTGGGGCATATTTCTCTTACCAAATTGTTCCTAGAGCAACCAAGGTCTTGTTCTATCAAACCTTTCACTTTGGAAATTGCTTAAATTGAGCCCAAAGATTTTTTTTATCTAAGGATCAATAGTCTTCAAAAGACTCAATGTCACACCCCAAAAAGCGGGTTAGTAGAATTGGGTAAGTAGCATTGATGGTTAGTGAATCGGAACTCGTAAATAGGTTAGATAGTTAAATAATTCAAAATTAATTATATAAAATATTAGAATAAT
>CM025145.1:26935953-26945956 GCA_013467495.1 Gossypium gossypioides
AAAATAATTTAAATGAATTAAAATTTTGATTTGAGTTTGAAAAAAAAATTTTGAGGTATATTTTAGCTAAAAAAAACTGACATTAGAGTTTGAAAAAAATGACAAGCGCATGTAAAATCAATTCTAAATTTTCTTTAGGGGCATGAAACTTAATTTAAATATATTACTAATTTAGTTTTGAAACATTGAAAAGTATGTAATGATCTAACTATTTTTTGTTCAGTTTTAAAATTGTTATTGGATTATAATGAAAGACAATTTTCTTTATTTCTCATACATATTAGTTCTTCAATGACAACATTTTTGAAATTTTATTTTTCTAGATTTTTTTATATAGAATTTTCTATTTTTAATTAATTTCAAGATTTTTATAATTTTGATATAGAAATAGGATCAAATTTATAGAAAATATAAAGATTGAGGACTAAAAATGTTATTATATTGACTAAAAAAGTGTCACACTTAGCAGTCAGATTACAAGAAAAATAATTTTAAAAACTTTAGTAATCAAATTGAAATTTTCTAAGTGATTTAATGAATAATAAATTTACTATAACCCTTAAAAAAGTTTACTATTTTCTTGGCCCCAAAAAAGAAGAAAAGAAATCTAAATTGATATACATGAAATTTCCAATTTCATAGACGAATGATGTTACCTTACGTAACACAGACGACAAAGTTACTTCCACAAATTGCTGTGCAAGATGTTGAACTCCAAATGTATTTTGCGTACGTGGCACCACCTCCTTCATTATCATCCCCAATACGAAATTTGGCCATGTTAATAAAACCACAAATATAGGGCGTGTGGAAGCTGAAGGGAGGGAAGGGAGAAGCGACGGAGCTCAACCCTAACTCACCCTTTCACCGCCCGAGTTTCATGCACTCAGCGATTCGCAGCCTCCGCGTCAAAATCTCAACTCAACTTGCCTTGCTTTGCTTTCCCCTTCTGATAAATTTCATTCTTATTATTAATATTACAACTTAATAGCAATCCTACTTACTATCATCTATGGCCGATGCCTGAAACGACATCACCTCACCTCTTCCCCGATCCTCTCTCTTTATAGCTCCGGAAACGTGGGGATAAGATAAGGTTCGAATTTCGAGCAAGTCCTTTTTTCAGATAAATATGCCTTTTTTTATTACAAAAGAAAAATATGATGATTTTTTTTTAAAATTCTGTATTTTATCAAATTTATATTTGTGACATAAATAGTAATGATGAGCTTTCTGACAGCAGTTCTGTTTTGACATATTCAAGTTTTTGTCAGCATCCTACTTGATACGGGGTATTATATATACGTATAAATATACGTTTACGTTACACTGTATTTTCATACGTAGAAGGTGTTGCAGGTGTTATTTGAGCAGTTCATATCTTGTCTCCGCGTTTATTTGAAGGAAGCTTTTCTCTCATCACTCATCAATATTCAAGCTTCTGCTTTGGCCTCCTTTGCCGACAAAAAAAAAGAAAAACAGTAATTTCTCTTTTTGCTCCTTAATCATTTAAAGTATCTGTTTTTCTTTTAAATGAGACTTATTTTTTCTTTTTCTGCGGTTTGAATGTCTGTTAGATGTGTGATATTGAAGCTTGAAAGTTTCCTCATAGAATGAAAATTATAGCTTTTACGATGAAAATGACTGAAACAAAAGGGGATTTATTTATAAGTGTACTGGGTTGAATTTCTTTTATTGACTTTTAATGATAGTATTCGTCTGCATAAAGTTTTTTCTTTTCTCCTCTTAGCTATTTTCTTGGAGATTCTTCTTAGTCTTGAACATTCAACAAAGGGTGACAGTTATTCTTATATTTATAAAATATTTTGAACATAAATCTGTAGTTAGATCCATTTGGCTCTATATTGAAATCTACCAAATCAATGGCTTTAAGTTAATCATAACATTCATATTATATGATAGGTGGTTTGATATGCTTCTCTTGTATAACTTTAAGTACACTGAGAATGCTTAGGAGTAAGTTTTTCATGCTACTTTCTTTCAGATCGAATCTAATGGTTATTTGATTTAATCAGAAAATGTTTGGCAAAGACTTTTTCACCGAATATGGCGAAGCAAGTCAATATGAAATAAAGGAAGTAGTAGGCACAGGAAGTTATGGTGTGGTTGCCTCTGCAATTGATACTCACACTGGAGAGAAGGTAGCTATTAAGAAGATAGCCAATATCTTTGAGCACACATCTGAAGCCACACGCATTCTTAGAGAGATCAAACTTCTACGGCTGCTGCGTCACCCTGACATAGTTCAGATAAAACACATAATGCTTCCTCCATGTCAAAGAGAATTCAAAGACATATTTGTTGTTTTTGAGTTGATGGAATCTGATCTTCACCATGTTATAAAAATCAATGATGATCTAACCCCTGAGCATCATCAGTTTTTCTTATACCAGCTTCTTCGGGGTCTGAAATACATTCATACAGGTTGCCTTCTTTTACGTCTCAATTGTTGTACAGGTTTCTCCAATTTGTGATTATAAATGACCCACTTTTTATTAATCTTTTCCTTTCAATTTTTTCAGCACATGTTTTCCATAGAGATTTAAAGCCAAAAAATATACTTGCTAATGCGGATTGCAAACTGAAACTTTGTGATTTTGGACTTGCTCGGGTGTCATTTACGGACGTTCCTTCTGCTATTTTTTGGACTGTTAGTGCTTCTTTCTTGCTTCTGACTGCTTTGCTATTCATAACTATTGTGTGTACCATGTTTGCTGTTTTCACTATCTGATCATCATTTAATCTGTTAAGGATTATGTGGCAACTCGGTGGTATCGTGCTCCTGAACTGTGCGGTTCATTTTACTCCAACGTATGTACTGTTGTTTTCCTTTTCTTCAATTGATTTAATATAGGAATTGTTAGTCAGCTGTATAATTAATTTTCAGTTGTCCTCTTTTAGTCTTTTTAGGGATTTTTGTGTTAATAGGCAACGACAAAAACTATATATTTTAGTTTTCTTGTTGTGTCATGCTTGCTGCCCTGCTTGAGGAGGTAAAATAGCCGGTTCTTGAGTAAGAAAGAAGCTTCCTTGCATATATTTTGTGAATTGAAGAATGTCTAGATATATCATATACATGTCATACGCATACACTGCTAGTAGAAATTATATTCTATTCAGGTGAACCAAATTGAGCAAAACTTCTCTAGGAACTTCGTTTAATTGATTTTTAAACCCAATTATTTGTGCAGTACACCCCTGCGGTCGATATTTGGAGTGTAGGATGCATATTTGCTGAGTTGATCACTGGAAAACCATTGTTTCCAGGGAAGAATGTGGTGGACCAATTGGATCTTGTGACCGATTTGCTTGGCACTCCCTCTGCTGAAATAATCGCAAGGGTTTGCCATCTCTTTTAAGATACTTCCCTGGCTTTTTCTAAACAGGGACAACATCTTTTCTAACCATCTTGATTCTTCATAATATCTGCAGATTAAGAATGAAAAAGCTAGAAATTATTTGAATAGCTTGAGAAAAAAGAAACCAATTCCTTTCTCAAAAAAATTCCCAAATACAGATCCATTGGCCCTCAAATTGCTTGAGCGTCTGATCGCATTCGATCCTAATGACCGTCCATCCGCTGAAGAGGTAAACTGTAGGGGTTCTAATAGTTTTAAGGTTTGAATCTCTTTTCTTCGTACGTTATTGTATTTCCTAACTTATATGATTGTTCTTTATGCAGGCATTAGCTGATCCATATTTCCATGGATTGGCAAATGTGGACAATGAACCATCCATGCAACCCATTTCAAAATTGGAATTCGAGTTTGAAAGAAGGAAATTATCAGAAGATGATGTCCGAGAGCTAATTTATAGAGAGGTATTTATGTGCATAGAGATTAGTTCTTGCCTCAGTGATAAATTATCCATTTTAATGCCCTCTTCTATTTAATGTTTACTTCATCTTATTTTAAGTTGCAAATAGATATTAGAGTACCATCCACAGATGCTTCAGCAATACCTTAAAGGCAAAGATCAGATTAGCTTCATGTATCCAAGGTAAAGCATCCAATTGATAGTTACATTGAACATAAGTGTCGGGCCTCAGCTGCTGGAACTACAAAGTGATGAATTATTAAGTTCCTTTATATTCATAAACTGATAGTGATATTAAAATCTTGTATTCCACAAAATATTACAGTGTTGCATGTGCTGAAAGGTCGTGATATGCAAAACCGTCATTCATCATGAATGATGTTATTATGAACACCTATTCCACATTATCATTGTTTTAAGTACTGTTCTACATATGCTTGTTACTGCAATATTTGTCATAACTACAGCTTACATCCCTATATTGTTACTCTAAATGCTGCTGAATGTTAATCAAGTGTTTTATGTCAACGCAGTGGAGTTGATCGGTATAGGCAACAATTTGCCTGTCTTGAGGGACAAGGCAAAATTGAAAGAGGCATTCTGCTCCCAAGGAAACATACATCCTTGCCAAGGTAAATATCCGGAAATAGATGCATATGTATATTCTTATCTGCAATTTTTTTTATTTGAATGTGTTGCTTTTATTGTACTGACTATGATCATTTGTTTCTTAGGGAGCGAGTCTGCAATGATGATACTGATCACATTGATGAATCAAAAAAACGTACAGTGGCTTCTGCTGGTCGTGCAACCCTTCAGAGCCCTACAAAGTTGCACGCATCCGTGGAACCAGAATATGTAAACCAAAATGTGGCAGGGACTCAGAAAGCCTCCGGCAAACCTGCGCAAAATGGTCGTCGCCTGTCGAAAAGTGAAAGCATTAGTGCTTCAAGGTGTGTGGGCGTCATTCGAAAACATCAAGGGGTATGTCATTCTCTAACTATGTATTTGACTGTCTTTCATCAATGTTTTTTTAGGTATATCATCTTATCTCACTTCCCTTTGCTTTCCAGATGCACGGAGAAGTGCAGAAACTGGTCGCTTAACATGCTTGGGAACTTGCAAACGTTTGACTAAGAAAAATCTGCCGATTCTTGGTTTTCTTTTGCTATGTCCATGATATTCCTTTGGAGGTTCTTAATCTGTCTTAATCAACTAATATGTGCTACTTGTAGTTACTTTATTGTACTCTGGACAAGGAAAAAAATTGCCTGACTTATGATTTAGAAATTATTTAAGGCAGGCAATCTTGCGGTGGCAATTTGGGTCAATTCTCAATAGTTCAGCAGGATTCAGCTAATGCACTCACACATGAATCAAGCAATTCAATTACGGGCAGATTTTGCCATTCTTATTGTACATACCATGGTAATAAAACAAGAAACATGCAATTCGACTTCAATTGGTGGCAGATATGGATGCATTTGAGATTTGTATATATTGATGTGATGTTTCTCAGTGAAGTTCAACAAATTCATACGAGAGAAAGAGAGTAAGATGACATTCACGTATCAGAAAACATTAAAGTCAATGCCAAATAGTGCAAATTATGGTCTTAAAGTCTAAATATAGTTCGGACCATTTCACTTGTAGGGTACTAATACGCTTCTGCTCATCTAGCAGTGAATTTCCTATCTCGTACTTAAAAGCCTTCTAGCCACTTCCATCTAGTTGACCATGAGAAAGTAGGTGGGCCATGTATTGCTGCAATCAGATAACATCTGAATTAGATAGCATTGACCAAACACAAGCTCAAAATTTAGCATAAAAAGTCATCCAATTTGTATCAAGTCAAAAGGACTAGAAGTTTTCTTTAAGCGTTGCATTACATAAAAAGATGACATCTTAGCAAGTAACTTGGTCAAAAGGATGATGCATTGGTCGATTTTCAGATAAAGGTTATGAGTTTCCATTTTCTTTTTGGTTAGCTTGCCTCCGTTAATAGCAGTATAGGCTATTGGTTTATGCCGTTGCTATTTGCTTTTTACTATAATATATTTGCCTCTCCTTGTGCGAAAAAAGCAAAGAACAAAAGCATCGACCATCCAGTCATAGCAGAGGATTTCTATTTAAATTATTATGAGTTATAAACAAACTGGAACATTGAAGGAAAGAGTACAAGGCAATTTCATTGATGTACATCCAAGGGGGAAGGTATGAGTGGATTTAAAAGGCCAAACAACAGCACTCAGTGATGTCTATCCTTTCTAGGTGTATCAGAGTACAACTTGATCCCTATTTGAAAGAAAGGGATTTAGAAGAGAAACCATTGTGTCAAAAACGAGGAAAGTGTTAAGAAAATACAAAGAAGGCCATCTGAGAGGGAAAATTAATATAGGCTGAAACCACTTAGTTACACCCCTTAAACAGTATAGTAAACCTAGTTGCATCAATGTGGTGTTTTCCTCCCATTCAGTACGACAGTACTTGGATGATACGAAAAGCAAATATAATCTTGCCTGTAATCACAGTCCCTTCAATCCCAGAGAGTGATAAACGACCAGATAGTTACTGTCCAAGAAAAAGTGCATAGGTGCCCTGTGGTTAACCAACTCCTCTTTATGGATAAGGGAGGTTGATATGGTAAAAGGTGGAGAAGAACAAGAAGACAAGTATCGTGGGTATGCAAACGAAAGAAGTAACTCCACTCAACACAACTTGGACTGCTGACCGGTACTATCTCAACATACAGAGAGAATTCTAAGCAAGCACCTTTCTAGAATTCATCTTTTGACCCTCTTTACCACCGTTTTATTCTGGTTGCAACTTGCTTTAATTATCATAAGAAATTTAAGTTTGATTAGTCATTTTATAGAGGTCTGTTTGAAATAGGATCAGGAAGTAATTGTAGATTGTTCTACATGACATTTTTGGGAACAAACTATTTTCTAAATTAGGATGAGCAGAAATCGGGAAATATTGCAAAAATTACACTTAAGGATACTTGTACAGTTCAATTTGAAGCAATTACTTTAAATTTTCATAGAATCAACATAAAAAAGAAACAACCAAATCATGCTTGAATGATGCAGAGACAGAAAGCGCAATTCTAATTAAGGTTTCAACTACCATGTAAAACAGGGAGGAAAAAAAACCTAATCTTGCATACCAGGAAAAAATCCTAAGTAGGTTATCAAAAGAATGCGTGCACACACATGAAACATACATAATAGCAATGTGTAACTTACCGAATGATAGGCATATGGTGATTTCCCTTGACGATCGAAGTGTTTAGCCATGATACAGAACTCAATCGGACCCCATTCCTCTGATTCAAAGCAATTGCCTAATGCCGCTTTATATAACTATCCAAACCAAGAAACAATCAAATGTCAACCAAATATGAAATTAAAAAGCTGGGAAAGCAATAAAACTAGAGAATAAAAGAGGGTACCTTAGCAGTGTCAGTTAAAAGCTCGGTTCCAGCAGGATAAGAAGCATAGAATTGATCAGCCCTCGAATACCCAGCTCTAGTTCTGCAAATAAACATCGAAGAAAAGCAATTAAAAGAAAACGCTAAAAAATTATAAAAATCCACAAAATCTAACAATTGAATGTACGTGTTGTTTGTATAAGCGTAGCTCAAAACAGCAACAAAGCAATAGAATCCAGTGTATGACACAATTCTTCGGAACTTTTGAATCTTCAGAATTTCTTTGACGCCGTCGAGAAGATTATAGAGCATCATGGTTGCCTCTGAAATGTTCAAGTATTTCTAGGAAGGAACACTTTTATTGTAGAGACATTCTATCGAACATGTGGCGTTCATGGAACTGCGGCTGTTGCGTGAAACCGTGTAGCCACGCGTACTGCCTTAAAATTGGTCTCTCTTTTTCCAACTGTTTTTATACTAAAAACTCTTAAATTTCGAGTTTGAAAATGTTTAATTAAATCAAATTATTCATTTTAATTTAATAAAAGAAAATGAATTTTATTTTCTAATTTTGTGTAAATTTTGATTACAAGATTCAGCTCCGTCAAGATTATTTTTTATTTAACTTGGCAAAAAACTTATCTAACATCCGTCTTATACTCTTCTCCCCAGAAATAGATGTGTCAAGCTCAAAAGGTATTGTTGATTCTATATTGACTCTCTGAGCACAACCATTCGGCCCACTTCAAACGGAACCTATCATCCATGTTCATAGGAGAGCATTATTATAATTTGAACACACTTTCAAGACAATAATTAGTCTATTTAGGTTTAATTACATCATACTGATAGAATCTCATAATATGTGTCCAAGAATATTCATTAGGCATTTAACGAGATTAAACACTTGTCTAGCCAATATCATACCAATGGATAAGGAGACTTTTTCTTATAAATACCCTAGAAAACTATGGGTAAGGGATCGACCATTTTTATACCCTGGAGTTACTCTGAGCATTCATCTTTTCAATCAACCTATCTTATTGTCATTATTTCGGGTCTCAGCCTTTACAGCTGAACTGACCTCCACTACATCACATTGATCTCCTCCTTATACCACATGTATTCCTCCCTTGTTATACTTCGTATCAACAATTGGTGCAGTGAGCGTAGATAGAAGAAAGTCTCAAAATCATAATGATGCTACCTACAACCTTATTAACAAAAACATTGACACCAACCCTGCAATTTCTCCAGTCTAATGAATGGCGAAGATATCAAAAACACTGAATTTTCTTCAACCCAACCCAAAACATGGAATCGCTCAACCATGACTACCATGGGAGCCCTCACACAACTTCTAAATACCCTTAATACTCCCTCAATTAATCTTGCCACTATGGCCTCACCTTCAATTCCTAAAATGCCATCCTCTCCTGTCACCCTACAAGACCCCAAAGATGATATCTTAAAATAAATCCTCACTTGTTTAGCCTCGCAATCTCAGCCTACTATCGTGGCTATGCCCCCATATCGGAATTCCCAACAATAATATCTACTGAGTTCCTAGCACCATGTTGGTAAGATGTAGGAAAAGATGTGTCTCATGGAGGAACAACACCTGGCTCAACAGTGTTAATTCCAGGAACAGTAGGAACATTAACACCTGCTAGATAAACGTAATGCCTGCAATGAGCAACTGATCACGGAGTTGCATGTAGCAAAAGATGATGTCAAAGAGAGTGAATTACCCCCTCTGACAGAACTAAAAAATTAAAGCACAATCAATTATCTGTAATGATAAGAAAGGGCGTAATGATGATGAGATTTTACAAGATCCTCAGCTTGATTGTGAGCCTCGAAACAAAACCATTCCTTTTGAGGAACAAATTGTAGCACTTCAATTAGAATTTTTACAAGAGGCTAAATGTTCTAAATCTAATGAATTTTCTTAGAGCTACACTAACGAACCTTTAGCCCCTTATGCATTGACGCATAACTTGTCTGCCCCTTTCAAGTTTCCCAAGTTGACTTACATTGGTATTGTAGACCCGGAACATCACCTAGACCATTACAACAACCACATGAACATTCTTGGAGCCTCAAATGCTATGAAATGCAAAGCTTTCCCTATGACTCTTTCTAGCACAACCCGACAATGGTACCTATCACTTCCTTCAGGATCTCTAAATATTTTTTGTCAAATGGTTGGGTTATTCATGAGGAGATTCTTAGCTAACAAAACCCCACAACAATCCCTAGCCTACCTCATGTCTATTCAGCAGAAAGAAAATGAACTCCTCCATGATTTCATGAAAAGATTTAATGTTGCAACTATGATAACCAAGGGTATTTTCAATGCTTTAGCCATCCAAGCTTTATTGGTAGGAACCACTCACAAATTTTTCTGATTTCACCACACCGGTAACCTCCCAAAAAAGTTATCTCAACTATATGAAATGGTCTATCGTTTCACAGAAAGTGATCGGTTGGACATTGATCAAGCTAAGCTGACAGCCCAAGCAACCCAAACATACCCTTTTTTAAACTAGCTTTCCCTCTACATCATCTAGTGACAACTCGCCAACATCAAACACAATAGAGAACTCCCCCTCCGATAGGTGAAAGGCGGTTCTAGCTGTATAACTGTAACACCCTTACCCGTATTCGACGCCGGAATAGGGTACGAAGCATTACTAGAACATATACACTTGTAACGTATTAAACCGAGTT
>CM025145.1:26946056-26964646 GCA_013467495.1 Gossypium gossypioides
TGGTCGTGATTGTTGTAGGAAACTAAGAATGCTCATCCTGACCATTAGGTAAGTCGTATTGAGCATTGATAGAGTACTCATCAAACAACACTAAAACACTTCTCACATATATAAAAGCATTGTTGGAAAAGGTCAGGTGGGCATAAAACTCCTACACCACCTTTGTTAAAACATCTTCCAGATGCAAGCAAAAGATTTGCCACCCGTGCTTTTCGACTATGGAAGAAACCGATTCATCATACCCCATAAAGGGCACATCTTGAAAAATAAAACCTTTCTTCCAAAAAAAAAAGGACACTTAGAGGTGTTATTTGAGTATTTCTCCTCTGCAGCTTCGTTGAAAAAGGTTATTGGTGGCACAGGGGTGATTGAGAAGGAACATGTCTGGCCATTGCTTTGAAAGTTTAGAGTGATTGGAAAATAAAAAGGTGGACACTTAGAATTCTTTACGAAAACACGAGTAAATCTGGAAGAAAATGAAGGTTGAAGGTAATTGTAAAAAAGGTGAAATGATTAGGTTAAAAGAAAAAAAATAAGGGCGAAAAATGTAAAAAGTTACTGGAGACGTGACGTGGGTGATAAGAATGCAGTAATTATGGCCTAACATGGTGAGATGATATTTGAGGGGAAAAATACAAATTTTATTGGAAGTAAATCTTTTGGTAAAACTTTCTAATGGGTTAACTACTAAAAGATGAAGCCCGACCCTTAATATACCTGTAAAATAAAAAAAATTATTAAACGAATCAGATGAAGTAACCGAAGAAAAATAAAATTAACAAAGTAAAACAAATAAAGTAAAAAAGATAATGGAAACGTGGAAGTTATGTATTTTGGAGATCAATGGACTGTTTATCTTGAGTCACAAAAGCACCCAGTAACGTTTCAAACGTTGTCCATTGACTTTAAATGTGTCCCCCATTTTTATGTCCTTGACATTAACAGTTCCAGGCGGATATACATGAGCTACCAAGCATTGTTCGTCAAAATTGAAAGGTCCATTTTGCTCCAGCAAAGTGCACAAGGGTCTCCACTTAAATGAATCTTCATCACTATCAGAATTGTTGTAGCAAAATCTAGTGAACTTTTCCTCCACTGCTGCTCCTATCAAGTCAATAGCACGACATTCTTCGTTCTCATTAGCATAATTCAGCATATTAAATACATTGAACGTGACCTGTTGATCATTCATCCTCATGGTCAATTCACCTCTCTGCACATCAATTAAAGCCCTATCTGTAGCAAGAAAATGTCTTCCAAGAATAATTGACACATCTTTGTTAGCTTCACAATTTAAAATAAGGAAATCTACCAGAAAAATAAACTTATCTACTCTTAACATTATGTCTTCAATTTTACCTTTCGGATGTGCGTTGAGTCGATTAGCCAATTGCAATGTAACCGTAGTAGGTCTTGCCTTCCTAATTCCCAGCTTCCTGAAAATAAACAGAGGCATTAGATTTATACCGCTCCTAAATCACATAATGCCTTACCAACATAACGATTTACAATGGAACATGGGATAATGAAACTCTCTAGGTCCTTCAACTTTAGAGGCAATGTGTTCATCAGCATCGTTGTGCATCCTTCAGTGCGAGCAACAGTTTCAAATTCCCTCAATCTTCACTTCTTTGACAATATACCTTTCATGAATTTTATGTAGTTGGGCATTTTCTCCAATGTTATGTTGATATGGAGTTGCTTCAGGACATCCAAAAAATTTTTGAACTAAAAATCTTAATTAAATTTCTCAAATCACTGAGGAAAAGGTGGCGGTGGCCTTCTTTCAAATTGCTGATGTTGTTTTGCTGTGGCATTTTTATTGGTAGCACAATCTGATTCTATTACAACATTATTTTGATTGGTCCGCTCAGTTGTAAACTGCTCCACAGATGGGTCTAAATTCTTTCTATGTGTGAGATCTGAGTTGTCCTCGTCTATAATGGCATCATTAACAACTCCAAGTAACTAAGTACCATTTTTTAGCGTAATAGCCTTCCAATTCTCCTTCCCTTGAGATTTTGAATTTTCAGTGTCACTTGGCAATGCTCCTTGAGGTCTCGAGTTTAACGCAATGGAAATTTGCCCTACTTGATTTTCCAAAGCTCTTAGAGATGCAGCTTGACTCTGGATTTTTTTGCTATATATTCCTTCAACAGAGCTTCCATAGTTGAAGAAGATGATGCTAAAATTTGTTGAACATTTTTTTGTGGCATGGGTTGATTATAACCAAGTGGTGCATTTGTGGCATTCTATTGAACAACATTGTTAGAGTTCAACATTTCTTGATTATTCCAACTGAAGTTTGGATGTTGCTTCCACCCTGGATTGTAGGTGTTGGAATATGGGTTATTGTTCCGGTTGAAATTACCCATGTAATACACAGACGCTGGGTTTGATTGGTATTCATCAAAAACATGATCTTCCCCACAATAAACACATGATAGCTCGGCTATTTTCATCTCCTGAACTGCAGCTGGCCTCTTTAGTGTTTTCATAATATTATCTAAATATGATACCTGAGCTGTTAATGAAGTGATTGCATCAAGCTCCATTGTGCCAGCAACTCTTCTGCCAGTCCCCATTCTCATAGTAGGGTATTGACAATCATTGTTGGCAATCCGTTCCAAAATCTGATACGCTTCATTATATCATTTATCCAGCAAAGTACCATTAGCAGACACATCAACTACCATCATTGTATGTGCATTTAATCCATTGTAAAACATTTCCATCAGTGTCCAGTGTTGGAAACCATGCATCGTACATTTCCTAAGTAATTCCTTAAATCGCTCTCAAGCTTTATACAACGTCTCATCCTCTAATTGTCGAAAAAGTGTGATATCATTCCTTAACTTGGCATTCATATTTGGAGGATGATACCGTAGCAAAAACCTTTGACAAAAATCATTCCAAGATGCCACCATCCCCGACGGCAAAGCGTTCAACCAAGGTTTTCCAAGATCTCTTAATGAATATAGAAACAATTTAAGTCGCAGGGCGTCTTCA
This sequence comes from Gossypium gossypioides, assembly GCA_013467495.1. Lineage (NCBI taxonomy): Eukaryota > Viridiplantae > Streptophyta > Magnoliopsida > Malvales > Malvaceae > Gossypium > Gossypium gossypioides. Next base: position 26,949,066 of record CM025145.1, read on the forward strand.
GGAACACCCTGTTGCTTGAATGAGTCGCAGACTTCCAAGAAAATTCTTAAGTACAGTCATAGATCTTCGGTAGGTAATCCACTAAATTGTCCTACAATTTGCAACATCTGAAACATTATTGGTTTCAACTCGAACCGTTGAGCTTGAATGTGTGGCCTGACTATTTCTGGATTCAAATCATCCAAACTTGGCACAACATGCTCTCGAATGGGTCTGTCTCTATCATCCATCACACGAGGTATAAACAAATCAACATCCCGACCATTCGGATGTAATGGATCTTCCCTACCTAGATCATTTCCAATCCTAGCCATATCTTGCAATTCTCGTCTCCTTCTTCTCAAAGTTCTCTCGATCTCTAGGTCAAAAGGATATTCTTTGTTAACAGGAATTCCTCTACTCATGCACTAATAGCAAACCTATAGAAATTAAAAATAACAAATTTAAATAAAACTACTAAAATTATATAAGAAAATAACAAAACCAAATTTCACCAAATTTTCGTTACCCAACAACGGCACCAAAACCTTGTCATGTGTGAATATAAAATGCGAATGTGCAAGTGTGCAAGTGTGCAAGTATACACATTGAATCAAGTAATAAAGTAGTAAGTAAGATTGTCTCCCCAAGGATCAAATACAATTAATTCAGTTAAGCTATTACTATAAACTATATGAATCAGGCTGTGGCAAAACAGAATAGCAATTTGTAGAGGAATAATCATGTATGCAATATTAAAATCAAATAACTAACTAAAAATGTTGTGGCAAAGATACGGAGACAAAGTTGAGAGGATCTATACTGTTCAATGGGAAGGTTGGGATTACTACGATTCTTTCCTCATAACACAAAAATGCCATGGAAAAATCTTAGCCAATCTATTATTCAAATAAAATCTAAGGTAGTCTGCTTCTTTCGAGAGTCAGACTTCAAGCTACCCTACCTAAGGCTTTAGACTTCAAGCTACCCTACCTAAGGCTTTGAATGTCTACAAGCCTTAAGATGGATACCGCATTGTTTCTTCCTTTCTCTGTACAAAGCCCAGGGTTGAATGTTTCTCCTACTTCTTTGTGTTGCTGCTCTGTTCCTTAGCTGCTACCCTCTTTCCTTGGGTCTCTGGATCTCCCATAAAAATTATGTGAGAGGAAAAACTGCCTCCCTCTCTTTCTCATCCTTCTTTTTATAGGGCAGGTCCCGCTCTCAAAACACACTCTTTTCTTCCTCTTTTTCAAGTGGATATTTATGGTACAAGTACAACTGGCTGAGAGTGGCACGGATTGACAACTGAATCAGCATCTTCCTGGAATTTCCATGGCATTTTTGCTGGCAATTTATTTATCCTTTTTTCATGAAAAAACTTTACTCTTTCACTTCTTTTCCTCCTTTTTGCACCTGCTATAAACAACACACAATTCCTTTCCTCCCACAATTAAAAGTAACATATAAGGACATTGAAAGCACAACCCAAGCTTCATGATGCAATGTTATAAAAATACTAAAATAGTTTCCTAAAATGCAACTAAATTTACTTAAGTACAAACAATTAACCAAGTCTTAAAGCTTGAAATATAACTCTTTTCAAGAGTTATCAATAAGGTGCTGGTCACGTTTGCCAGCATTTAGCAACGAGTTATCTCATCAGACTCCTCCCAGCATTTTCTAACCTCATCTTGAGTAGTTGGATGGCACTTATTGTCAAGAATTGTGTTAAGTTTCTCACAAATCAGGACAATTATCATGTTCCTTTTTCCATTTCGTATAGTTACTTCCGTTCAATTTGTTTTCAGTAAGTATGTTCAATAAGGGAGTTGGTGTCATTTTTTAATTGAAAATAAAACATTCATATTGAACTATCTAAGGATAAACTCTCTTCTTGGTCTCGTTTATCTAGGTTTTCCACAAGAGGCGCCAATTCTAGCGTATTAAGCATTTCGATATAATCGAACAACCAATTAATCAATAATAGACATTATATTAAGCTAACAATCAACCAACCATCTAACAATTTAGCACATGATAAAGCTTAACATCCAAACAGACATTTCATCAAACAGTTAATAAGCACAATATAGAGATAAGGAAAAAAAATGCTTATTTAGATGTGGAACCAATGGGACCTAAAAGCTTCATCCATCTTCATTTACAAAGTCTTTTATAATAAAGAAGAAATAAAAATTCAAGCATAAAATCTACTCTAAAAATAAAAGAGAAAACCTAAACTAAAAAAGAAAAGTAAAAGAAAACTTAACCTTAAAACTATGGGAAAATAAAGAAAACTATCAGCCACCAAAAATCTAAGAACAAAGGCTTATAGAGTTTTATTTATAGCCTACTAACATTTAACCTAACATTGATCATTTTTCCCTTAAGTAAAAAGAAGACATAGGCTTGTTTGGACACAAAATTGTCTCTACAAATTTTCACTCGTCAGGCTTGGGTATCGCGATACCTACAACAGTTTTGAGATTGGGAGTCTTGAGGGTCTCGGTATCGTGATACCACTATAAATGGCCTCTATTCTCCTTATTTCAACATTGTCATGGGTATCACGACTTCCATGCTTCGATATCATGATACCCCCTTTCTAGGTGATGTTTTATTCACGTTTTGGCTATCATCGACTCCCTGCAACACTAAATCAACTTGTTAGGTTCCCCGTCACACGATTGGCCAATTTGGGTCTCAAAAATGGCTTTAAACTAATAAAAAATTGTTAACAACAAAACTAAAAATCGACAAAAACATATAAAAGACACTTAAATTGCTTAAGTGTAATGGAGAGCGTAACTTTACGTATAAATTTGTGGCAGATCAAACTCTCCCACACTTCACTCTATTCTTGTTCTCAAGCGAACACACAAAACATGCAAAAAGATGACTCTTGGACTAAATCGAAAAATTAGTTCACATAGTGGTAAAACATTGAACTTGTATGAGAACTACCTCAAATGCAACTTAAGAGTGATAACTAGTTAACTCAGGTATTCTTAATGCAAACACAATTAGTTCAATAAGTTAAAGTGCTAATAAATATAAAGGAAATTAAAAGAAATACATATACAAGTGTTGTCCATCAAAATGAATTACATGAATAGTTCACAGATATAAAAAATTAATCGGTCATGTTCTTCCAAGCAAATGCAAGCAATTCAAGAATTATTATGTTAATAAATTATTTGGGTCCTAAAGGTCTTCTAGGCTTGTAATGTTCTGAGGCTTAGAATGGTTCGAAGTTGAAACAACAAATAGCTCAAAATAGTTTCAAGCACTAGAAATGGTTAAGCACATGACATTGTTACCCATTTACCCCCAATTTATTCATAAGCTCGCCTCCTTATTTCTTCTTCTCTCACCCACCTTATTTCTCCAAAATTTTAGAAGATATTACGCAATATTGCCACATACAAAACTAGTAAGCATTAATACATAATGACTTGAAAGATTTTCTTTCCGAGCTCAATTTTTATTTCATTTAAGCTCTTTTTACTTTTTTCACTCTTTCACTCACAATGATTTTAAGTCACACATTGCTTTTATTCACTCAACATTTCAATTTTTTTATTTTTATCTCTTTTGTTTTATAAATCAACTTAGTAAGGTTCTATATGTATTATATCATATAGTCTCTTCTTTTCCTTTTTATCACACAAGAAGCCACTCTAACATCTCTACCTAACCCTCAATGTTCATGTCCCGACGTCCATTACATAGTGTATTGTAGCATTTGGGATAGCGAAGGGTTGAGTTCTTGACTCATTTAGGCTTAAGGCTTCAATATTAAGGCTTAACAAGAAAAGGATACTTTAGGCTTAAAGTGTGGGAACTAATGGTATATAGCAAAAAGTAAGGTTTTTAGGCTCTAGGCTAAGTAAACAATGCCTAAGCTCTTTCCCAAAATATCCACAAAACACAAAATTCTATCATGCATAAATCTATTCAAATGAATAATTAAAAATTTAATCTATTTATCTACAAGGCTCCACACACTTAATTCATCCTATGCCACACCTTATACATTTTTATTAAAGGTTTTTACCTCTAATCTATTATACAAATTAACTAATCGAACTAATTAGTCTACAATTAAGAACATCGAATTCTCTAGTATCAGTCAAAATTTACATGCTTGGCAATTCAACATACTTATTTGATAATTACAATCCGTGGCCTATTGCCCAATTATTGTCCAAGCACCATGCAAACACCTAAAACAAAAATTATTTTTGAAATTTTTGAAAAAGTGCATAGAAACAAAAAAAAAATAAACACACAAAATAAACATAGACAAGCAAACAGAACACATATATTAAAATTTCTACATACACCCCCCACACTTAAGTTACAAATTGTCTCCAATGTGTCCTAACTAAAGATAAAGTATAAGGAAACTCCCTCAATTTAAGGTTATGTGAAGAAAAATGGTGGAGTCGTCCTCAAACTTCATTGAAGCTCTCAATGTTTTGTAGCTCATAATGGGTAGACCTACATAGAAAAACAAAGCAGACACCACAAAAACAAAATATGCAACAAAAAGAAAATAAAAACAACATAAAAACTAGCAAAAAGAAAACTTATCAAATTTTGGGTGACCTGTATCCCCTCCATAGAAGAACTTCCAAGAGGTAATCGACACCTTGAATCGTCATTTGTTCTTCATGAATAAAATAAGGACCCCCTTAGCATTTGAGAACATTGTTGTTGTCTTATTTTTTACCTTCTAGACACCACTTGCTTCCAAATCCTAACCAACTCCGAAATTCATTCCAAGGTACTATAACCTTGGGTATCACAAACTCAATATCGCCATAAGTCGTACATACCCGGACTTCAATTCTCGTTTGGAACTAAAAATAGGTATGTTCGTTAAGTTCGTCAGTTGGCTCATCTTCAATAATAGTCGAAAAGTGTGTCAACTCTTCCATACTTTCACTTGATCCTGGTTTAAGTTCATCCTCTACATCTAACACAACTCCTACTCCTACTTCTAATCCTATTCTTAAGTCAATCGGAATGGAGACACCATTTTTGATTCTCACAACCTCATCATGGTCTGCAACTCCAAAATCTTGTTGAAAACCTATGTTCAACTCATCATGCTCATTAACGGTGGAGCGGCCCTCATTCTCGAGCTCGAGAACATCATGCTCGACTTCTTTCATCGGAGTGTTCATTGTGGTTCTGCATTGGATGGCTTCTAATTTTTGATCCACCATATTGGACATAGAGGACACATCATCTTGTAATGAAGACATGCTCTCCTCCAACATTCCACCCGTGTAGTAAGGGATGGGTCTTATATGTACTCATCACTATCCATATCACTTTCCAGATAGTAATATGAATAATATGAATCTTGTGTCGGATAATTATCCAACCACCCTTTCTTCCTATTGTTTTAGATACTGAACTAAAATTTCTTCCTATTGTTTTAGGTAATGTAAATGATTAAAAGATGGTCGATTGATTAGTTGAGTGTTAATTAAACTAATGAACCTATACCAATTATATTGGTTGCCACTCTTAGTTAGGAATCTCCTCTCAGTCTCATCCTAGACTAAAAGACACCACCTAAGATTACCTCTCGGTCTCACCTAAGCATATAGATTACCTCTCAGTCTCACTACTCAGTACAATCATATCAAACTATGTAAGGATAAACTCTCCTCTTAGTCTCGTTTATCTAGGTTTTTCGCTAGAGGTATAAATTCTAGCGTATTAAGCATTTCGATATAATCGAAAAACCAATTAATCAAGAATAGACATTAAATTAAGCTAACAATCAACTAACTATGTAACAATTTAGCACACGATAAATCTTAATATCCAAATAGACATTTCATCGAAAAGTTAATAAGCATAATATAGAGATAAGGATAAGAAATGCTCATTTGGATGTGGAACCAATGGAACCCAAAAGCTTAATCCATTTTCATTTACAAAGTCTTTTACAAGAAAAAAGAAAGAAAACTAAAAGAACAAAATCTACTCTAAAAAGAAAAGAGAAAACCTAAACTAAAAATGAAAAGAAAAAGAAAAGAAAATCTAACCCTAAAACTATGGAAAACTAAAGGAAACTATTAGCCACAAAAAATTTGGGAACAAAGGCTTATAAAGTTGTATTTACAGCCTACTAACATTTAACCTAACATTAATCATTTTGCCCTTAAGTAAAAGGAAGACATAAGCTTGTTTGGACACAAAATTACCACTGTGGTTTTTTCACTCGTCAAGCTTGGGTATCGCGGTACCCACAACAGTCTTAAGATTGAAAGTCTTGGGGGTCTTGGTATTGTGATACCTATGGTCTAGTATCACGATACCACTATAAATGACCTCTTTTCTCCTCATTTCAGCACTGTCAAGGGTATTGATCTGCCGTAATTCGATGTAGCAGATTAAACTAATTTTTGCACTTTAGAAGCTTGAAGACAAGCATTTTTATTAAGTTTTAATCATGTTTTCTTAAGTTCTATTTAAGTTAATAGAATGTGAAAATTGAGTCTTTTATTAACCTTAGGGGCCAAATGAGGCCTAACGGAAAGCTAATGAACTATATAAGTGTGTAGGAGACCATGAGAAGGTGTACTGAATCAATATTGGTCACTATGTCGCAAAAAGGAAAGGTCGATGTCGCAACATAGGGAACAAAATGAAGAAATCATGAAATTGCCTTCTATGTCACGACACACTCTAAGGGTGTCACAACATAACCCTGAAGATATCCCAAGGAGTATACTGACCCCTGTGTCGTGACAAAGGTCTTGGTGTGTTGCGACATCGACTATGGATGGAATTTAACATGAGCCAAGAGGCGTTTTGGTCTACACAATCAAACTTAAAGCTCGGGAACGTCAGCTAACCTAAAGTTAAGGACGATGGCAACCTGAAATCTATAAATAGGCTCATCTTTCTTATTAGGTTTTAGGTTTATTTTCAGTTTGTTCTTTATTTGATTTCAAGAGATCTAATTTGTGGAGACAGTCAAACTCTACGAATTTGTTTTCATTTTTAAAACAAATAGGCATTTTCTTAAATTCTACACTTCTATTCATTTATCATGTTCGCTCTTTACATCAATTCTGTATTGTTTATGAAAGCCATGAGGAACTAATCCTTCTATGGGGGATTAGCGAGTAAAGGTATGATCTATTAACTGTTTTGTATGGTTACTCAATGAATCAGCTGTTTGGGAAAGGAAGAACTTAAAACCCTAGGCCTGACAACCTTAGGAAGTCATCAAGGTGGGAATTAACCTAAAATTGGTATGGCCTATCCGTGAACACTTTAACCCCAAGCAGGTCTGGACTGTGAGGTCAAAAGATAAGTAGTCCTTCCCGACTCGTTATTTGAGTGGAAGATCGAAAGATCTTGTTGGGATAACGACTAGTTGATTGACGAGAAATCCAAAGCGACGGTTGATGGGAATTACCAAAGCGAGCTAATCACCCATAATCAGATTTGATTTATTATATTCTTCAATCTCTTGAATCTTATTTCTCTATATGATTTTATTCTTAATAAAAATCTTAAAAACTCATTTTATTTTTACTTTCGTATTATAGTTGATTTAAATTAGTAATTAGATCTTTTAGTGTTCAGGTTAAAATTGATCTAACACTTATCTCCATTGGGTATGATCCTCAGAGTACTCACCTACTCCGTTGTAACTATATTACAAATAGACCCGTTGTAACTATGCTATGGGCGCTAGTATGTCTGAAAGCAGTCAGGTATCACAACGTTCATGCTTCGATATCGCAATACCCCTTTACTAGGTGATGTTTTCTTCACGTTCGGGCCATCGTTGACTCCCTACAACACTCAATCAACTTGTTAGGTTCCCCATGACACAATTTTCTAATTTGGGTCTTAACATGGCTTAAAACTAATAAAAAAATATTAACAAAAAAACTAAAAATTGAAAAAAAAAAGATATAAAAGACAATTACATTGCTTGAGAATAAGCTCCTTAAGTGTAATGGAAAGCCTAATTTTACATATCAATTTGCGGCAAATCAATGACTTTTTCCCACTCAATATTTTAAAAAGCATGTAAGGTTTTTAATGTCCAGTTTCAGTCATGAATGATCAATATATTCATGACAAGTACATGTGGCATTCTCTCTTAATCTATGTGGCTTGCTTATCTTATATGTGCATAAACATACATTCGCAGTCATATAGTTATCTTCATACTTATTTATAAAATTAAAAGCATAAAATTAAATAAAATCTTACTAGCCAAAGTTTCCATGATTCCATCCTAGAAAATAAAAAATTACAAAATTTACAAAATTCACCCTAAAGCATACTTTGGATCTTCAATATTGCCACCACAAACTTCTACTGTGATATCGATTTATGTTTCTTTCATCGTCGTTTTTTCGTTGCCATTTTTATATCACCACCGTCGGGCTGTCATTAGGTCATCATAGTCGAACCATCTTTACGCCACCGTCAACCACCATAGGATATCGTCAGTCACTTTTCGATTTGGCTGGGACAGGTCTACATCGTCTTGATCAATTTGAATATGTCTCGATTTTTTATTTTCGCCAGGAAAAATTAGGTTACAGAATTTCTATGTTCGTTTTCGGCTCACATATTTTATTCTAAATAAAAAATAAAATAAAACCCTATGTAGAGGTGATAGTCCATGATCTAAAATATACATGCCCGAGATAATAATAAATTATATTTACATTTCTGAGAATCACAACTTTGGCAAAATTAATTTATCATCCATAATAATAAAATAATATCATACATTCATTCACATACATTCCTCTAAACATGAATACAATTACGAGAATGTCACATCTTATCAAATATAATCATACATAAAGAAGAGAGAATTTTAGTCTCGGTTTACACTATAAGCATAGCACAGTCATAGCTCTGATACCAATTGTAGGAAAAATTTTGGTTCGAAAATAGTTTTCTTACACAGCGGAAAATAAAATTTTTGAAAATCGATCTGGTTTGTGATATTTATAGGAATAAAACCTAGAAAAAATTGTATTTGTGTTTTCGGATAGACGGATCCTTGTCATTCCCAGTTTTCAACCAAATGATCTTTTTCGTTATTATCGTACCACAAACTGCTTTGAGTGTAGGCTCGAACAAAATGAACCAAACACAGAAACTAGAATAATTTTCTTTTCTTTTGGAGTAAAAACGAAAATTCTCTCTTCAAAATAGAAATCGGTATAATCGTTATTCCGGAAAATATATTTAGTTCTTATAGAATAAAAGTCTCTCTATTTTCGAGCAAAATAATGATATCTAAAAGCTGTCTTAATAGCCCTACCGATGTAATCTATTTATAGGGAGAGAAGGTAAAACCCTTGTTGAATTAGAGAAATTTATTTCAACTAGAAAAACGAAATCTCAGTTCTATTATAATGTAGGGGGTAGCAACCCAGTTAAATATACTAGGGTTTGTTGTCCCCCCTTATTACATTACAATTTTTTGGTCCTCTTCCATATCGATTCAAATTACAGGTACTTCCCGGGCTTATAACTCAATACTTTATAATTTGAACCAACCCAATAGTTTGTTTTTCTATTTCCCAAAAATAAACTTCAACATATTTCCAATTAAATAATTTTCTCAACCCAATTCTCATTTCGTTAAAATCATGACGACTTTACCGTAAAAGAATCAATGAGAAAATATATTTAATATTTCTACATTCAATGGTTCACTATGACCAAATGATTTGTTTCCATTTTCGAACTTCATTTAATTTGAAAAACATAAATTCATTTTCCAAGTCATTTTCATTTTTCATTTCTATTTCCATTTTGGAGAAAACCACATTCATTTCCAAATGATTTCATTTCTCCATTTTCAATTCCATTTTGGAGAAAACCTTAACCATTTCCAAATGTTTCCTATTTCTCCATTTAACCATTTCTATTCATTTATCCTCATTTGATTCAACATGCAATTCATTTCTACTTTCAACGAGTGATCTGTCGTAATTTGGTGTAGCAGATTAAACTAGTTTTCACATTTGAAGAGCTTGAATACAAGCACTTTTGTTATGTTTTATTCGAGTTATCATAATTTTATTTACATTCAATAAAAAGTGTAATTTGAGTCTTTTATTGACCTTAGGGGCCAAACGAGACCTAAGGGTGAGCTAATATACTTTATGAGTATGCAGGAGACTATTAAAAGGCGTGCTGACTCGATACTGGTCGTTGTGTTACAACACGGAGAGTTTGATGTCGCAACATAGGGAGCGAAATAGAAGAATTCCAAGACTACCTTCGGTGTCACGACACGGCCTGAGGATGTCGCAACACACCCCTGAAGATACCCTGAATATGAGTATACTACCCTCGATGTCGCAACACATGCACTAGGGTGTCGCGACATCAGTCTTATACGGGAAGCACTTACGAGGCAAGGGTATTTTGGTATGCACAATCAAATGTTTAAAACAAGAAAGTCAACTGGCCTAGGGTTGAGGACGACAGCAACCCTAAATCTATAAATAGGCTCATTTAACACTTGTTATGAACAGCTTTTCATATTATTAGTTTCCTTTGTAAAATTTAGTTTTCAGTTTATTTTTCTTTCTTTTAGGTTTTAAACTTCTTTTCAGTTCTTTTCATTTGTATTCTTCGGAGAACTTGATTTGTAAACACAATCAAAAGTTTGAAGATTTCAACACTTCATATATCAAATACAAATAGGATTCTCTAAACTCTACTCTTGTTTTTTTCTTTATGCATATATTCAATATCAAGTTTATGATGTTTATTGATTCCATGAGGAAATAATCCTTCTATAGGGGATTAGCGAGTGGAGGTATGATCTATTAACTATTTTATACGGTTATTAATGGATCAGCTGTTTGGGAAAGGAAGAACCTGAACCCTAGGCTTGACAACCTTAGGAAGTCATCAAGGTAGGAATTAACCCAAAATTGGTATGGGCTACCAGTACACACCTTCACCCCAAGCCGGTCTGGACTGTGAAGTTAGAAGATAAGTAGTTCTTGCTGAATCATTATTTTAGTTGAGGATCAGAAGATCCTACTAGGATAACGACTAGTTAATTAATGAGGAACCCGAAGCGACAGTTGATGGGGATTACTGAAACGAGCTAATCATCCATACTCAGATTTGATTAAATATACTTTTCAATCTCTTGTTATTTATTTCTTTATTATTATTCTACTTTTATAAAAATCCCAAAAATCCCTTTTATTTATGTTTTCGTACTATAATTAATTTAAAATACTAATTAGATCTATTAGCATTTAGGTTAGAATTAATTTAGTACTTACTTCCCTTGGGTACAATCCTCGGAGTACTCACCTACTTCGTTGTAACTATATTACAACCTGACTCATATATTTGTTGACACCGCCTCAAATTCCATATATTTTTTAGCAGTATTCGCACTCTAGAAGTTAGTACATCCAGAGACAGTCAACGAGCTAACGGAGGGACCGATTAGACATATGCAATTGAGACTCAAATGATTTATAATTAAGTTCTAGCTTTTTGCCTATAAATTATAAACTCATTTAGTCACGAAGTTATTCCACTATAGTATCGTGACTGAGCTCTCCCCAATAGCGTACCATTTCGAAAGCAACTCGATCAATGCTCATCCAATGACTTTATCATAAGTGTGTTACCCTCATAGGATACCCTTAACCTCTTTAGGATAGTATACATTCTCCCAATATGATCCTATTTTATCTCATGGTAACCGTTACATCTTCCTTCATGAAAAGTCGATCACTATCAAATAGTGATCAAGTCATCCATCACAAACGCGAATGACCCATGGCCACGTTTACTTTTCATCAACCATCTAATACCAATGAGAGGATATCATTTACACATGTCCCGGACTATGAATTCCACTATTGTGAATAACGCTACATACTATAGAAGTCGTACACCCAATACACCAACTTTTGATTCCTTATCTATTCGAACTCAGGCTTTTACTTACATCAAAGTGTATGAGTCACACATACATAGTCTATCATCCACTCAGGATTTAGGTATGCCATGCTATGAATGTCACAAGTGAATAAATCCATAAATAGATTCAGGGTCTATTCTTCTTGGGTCCATCCTGATATACTGTCAGTCCAGTAAATCATATCTATGTCTCTATCTTCTAGGAGTCATCTGCTCCGATGCCTAAGACAAAGCATCTCCCCAATTGGACTTGATAGACGACATATTAGTCTTTTAATCAGTTTGCTCATTTCCGATTAGACTAAAGAAATGTTTAGTTTACTAATATAAGCTATTTTTCTGTATTATTATTCGACCACGTAATATCGCTTAGTATTAGTTTAAACATTAGACAACTAATAAGCAACATTTGCTTCCATTTTGCTTTATGTGCAAAAACCATATAAGGAAAATTATAAAAATTATATTAACGTAATTAATGATTTTTTAATTAACCAATCTGTTCAAAAAAATTTAAAAGTTTACCAACGAATATACTACACTTAGGGCACCAGATCCAACAGCTTTGATAATAGAAAGTGATATCTTGCATTCAGGTCCACTGTCTGGGTTGGGTGTGAGGTGCCACATTCCTCAATTGACTTAACCATGTTTGTACTATGATTTGGTGCTCAAATGGACTTTAATATTATTTTAAAATTATTTGAGAATTATTGTTATCACATTATGATGTTTGGGGATGACTTGAAGTGTTTTAGAACCAATTTCAAGGTCCCCTGTATCAAGTCTCGAGACTAGGCCTCTTTAATATCGAGATTAGCATGTTAGTAGCTAACAATCTATAGTAAACCACCTACTCTTGAGCCTTAGGATCTAAGTCTTAAGACTTATGGTCTAAGTTTTGAGACTTACTCCATTCCATTTACGCAACTTGAATTTTTGGTCGTTTTAATCCCGGAGACCGCTTTTATGTTTTGGGCATGTCTAAACACCTTGAAAACAATTTAAAATGATTTTTTAATTTGTATCCAAAGCTTTTTAAATATTGAAAATCATTTTAAAGAATTGTACTAAATTATCAAATTGGTGTTTTACTAAAAAAAAAATTGAAAAAGGGGTGTTACAATTAGTCAAGCCCGCATTATGGTGGAACAAATAAGGGAAAGTTTTTATATCAAAGATAGGGAAAATAGTGTACGATACTCAAATTAACACAATGTCACTTATAAACTCCTAACATAGTCTTTATAGTGTGTATATTTCCTTGGGGAAAAAATGAACTGTGGGATATGGGGTTGTTTTTATAATTAAAGACAACAATGAAACAATCATGGCACAAGCAAGCTTTTCAACTATGCACCTTGACAAGTTGTATTCCAAGTTCCACGTCTTGAGAAAGGCACTTCTAGTTGCAAGGATGAAGAATACGACTTGGAATTTTCTTCTTAACAGTAGTATACACCAATCCAAGAGTTTCAGTTAGGAAATTTCTTTGGAGGAAGCTTGCTCGCTCCGCACCCTCATCGAATGCTCCTTAATTCTTGGGAGGAAACTTCAATTCTATTGTTCCTCAAGATGAGCGAAAGAGAGGAGCAGAGAGGAGGTGTAGAGTTATTGGCTTGTTAAGAAGCTTTATTTTTTATATGGGTCTACATGATATCGATTATATAGGACCATCCTTTACTTGGGCTTGAGGATCACTTCAGTAGTGGTTTGACCGATGAATTTGTAATGATCAATTATTCCCAGTTTTTACTGAGTCACATGTTTAACACTTGGAAAGAATTGGATCGAATCATAGGCCAATGTTATTGCACCTACACCCTACATTGCAACTGCTTGGGAGAAGACCCTTTCGATTTCTTGTAGCTTGTCAATGCCATCCGGACTTTGCTAACTTTCTTAAATCTAGTTGGAGGACTAATAGAGGTATTTTGGAAACTATTAAACATTTTATTGATGAGGTCTGGGAAAGGTATAGAAGTGTTTTCGATAGGATTGTTAAATGAAAGGCACTTCTTAATCAAATAAGTGGTGTTGAAAGATTATTTGAAGATTATTCTTCTCATTTTCTCTTGAAACTTTATAATAAAATGAAATGTGAGATTGAAGAGGTCCTTACACAAGAGGAGAGCCTCTTATTTCAAAAATCAAGAAGTGGATAGTAGAGGGTGATAAGAACACTAATTTTTTTCATATAAGCACCCTTAACCAAATAAGGGTGAATTTTATTAAGGCGCTCAAAATGGATGATGGTATTTGGTGCAATGATCAGAGGTATCTGCATGAAAAGGTTATTCAGTATTATCAATAGTTGTTTGTAAAAGATCTTGGTTGTTTAAGTGAGACGGTGAAAAGAGCAGGTTTTGACATGATGCCTTTTAAAGCGCTAGTAGTTGATGGTTTTCATGCGTATTTCTATCAACAAAATTAGGCATGTGTGGAAGGGAATGTTTATGAGTTTCTACGCGATATTATGAATGGAGATGAGCTAAAAGGGTGGTTGAATATGACACTCATTATGCTAATTCCTAAGGTTGAAGGGCCAACATCACTGCAACAATTTTGGCTAATTAGCTTATGTACCGTCTTATATAAAATTATTATGAAAGTAAATTGTGAACAGGCTCAAGTCATTATTACTTTGGTGGATTTCTCCCAATCAGTTGAGCTTTGTTCCAGGAAGATGTATAACAAATAATATCATTATAGCAAAAGAAGTTATTCACTCCATAAGGAAGAAAAAATGCAAGAAAGGGTGGATGGATATTAAAGTTTACCTTGGAAAGGCATATGATTTGTCGGTTGGATTTTCTTTGTGAAACTTTATCTGATATTGGAATTCCTCCTCATCTAAGCAATGTTATTATGCACTGTATAAGTCCGAGTTCTATGCAGATATTGTGGAATGGTAGCTTGACTGAGGAGTTTAGATCGAAGAGAGACATTTGTCAAGGAAACCCGTTGTCACCTTATTTTTTGTATTATGTATGGAGAGGCTTGCTAATCTAATATCCCATGCAATTAAACAAGTGAGACTAGTTAAAGACGGGCCACCAATATCCCATTTATTTTTCGCAAATGATCTTATTCTTTTTGCATAATCATCTAAGGATCACATGAGGGTGATCAAGGAGACATCAAACTTGTTTTGTCATTCCTCTTGGCATAAGGTCGGTTCTCAGAAAACTAGTATCTATTTTTCTAATAATGTTGCAATTTCTATTCAAGATGCTATTAGTGAATAGCTAGGTTATATTGTGGTCAAGGATTTAGGGAAGTACTTGGGAGTTTCTTTTTCACATCAAAGGGTTATTGAGGCTAAATTCTAGTATTTGATTGATAACATACGCCATAGACTATCTGGTTGGAAGGCAAAGAACCCATCTCTTACAGGCAGAAATACGTTGGCCAAAGTTGTGTTAGTGGCTATTCCTATTTATGTGATGCAGGTGATGGTGGTTCCTAAAGGCATTTGCTTGGAGATGGAAAAATGATTCCAAATTTTAGATGGGGGTGCTAAGTGTAAACTCAAAATTATATAGGGTTTTTCTATGTATTTTTACCACATTTTTACTTAATAATTATGTTTATCTTGAGTAATTGTTATTAAAATAAGTGAATTT
>CM025145.1:26994918-27011710 GCA_013467495.1 Gossypium gossypioides
AAAAGCCCAAAAGGAGTGGAACATCTCTATGAGGCAAGTAGTAGCCGTTTCCGGCCCAACATAAGCATGTCATTCAGACTCGAAAAGGAAGCTTTGTTTGTTTGAGTGTTTCTTCCAAACTCTTTACTCTTGTAACTGGCGTCTATGTTTATGTACTTTTTATTTCAAATTCCTTTAGGTTCCCAGCCACTGAAGGCATTCGCATCTACATACAAAACAAATCTTGTTGTTGGAAATCCAGGTGAGGAGCGTCGTAATTGCCTAATCTCAGTCCATATTTTATCTTCCAATTTGGTTTTCTTTTACACCTCCCATCTTTGATTTCTCGGAAACTGCAAGTAAACAAGCTGCCAAGTTAGACCTCCCCCCCNCTCTCTCTCTCTCTCTCTCTCTCTCTCTCTGTTGGTTCAGTTCTCACAACTTCAAATTCCTTCCCCAGCTGAAGCTGGAAATGGTGGATTTGTATTGAAAAAAAAATTATGAATTGAAAGAAACCCAAGTCTTTTAAATCCCAATGTTTATGTTTTCATTTTTGTATGGGTTGTGGCAGTTGATTGTATTCTCTGGATTTTAACTCAAATGCCGTCTTGCAGGATTGTATATGCTTTGATGAGTTAGGCATGTTCTTTTGGTGCAGTAAGTTTGTTTCACATGGCACTGACTGTCTCAAGCGTGCTTTCATGTACCATGGTACAGTACCAGGATTCTCTTTTGTTTTAAATGAATGATTAAAGCAAGAGTTTTTATTTTTTATATGTCTATTCAGATTATTGTTGTTTTAGATTCTGCTATGAAGTAGTCAGAGTAGGAGTTGTAAGATTGGGTCAGGATTAGAATCGTTGTGCATGTGGAAAATTTGAGAGGCTACTGTTTGTAAGAGTATGACTACAGGTGAAAAGCCCAGTAGGACAAATGACTAGTGGTAAATACTGCCAAGTTAAAGAAATTCATCTCTTTAGTTGTAAATTTACATGGTTGAACTCATAGGTTGGAAGGTAACTGTTGAGTTCAAATTCTGAATTCTTTTGCTTTGAAAGTGAATTATGTTATTCAACCATATTCTCTTAACACAAAATCTTAACTACTTCCAAATCTAGTGATCCTAAAATTCATTCAAATCTGTTTCAGATGGGCCAAGTTAGAAATTCTATTATGCTCTTTGTCTCTCACTTACTCCTTGTAGCACTTATTCATTTGCATAAATTAGATCTTGGCTTCTACTATTTTCTGCCTATGTCAAAGTACTTGTATTTCTGTTATAGAGATCCCATCATTTTCCCTAACTTATTTTGTAGCAGTTTTACTTATCCAACCAAGCATGCTTTCCAGGTTCTTAGATACTCATGGAAACTTAATGTGCTATTATTCCATTGTGGAAATTTTTATGTACAATTCTTTGTTTTTCATGGCTTATTTTAGCATCTTAAGCATCAAATGAGCATGGTGACACTGAATTTTTGTTACGCACTTCTAAAATTTTCCTCCTTTTCTTTCAGTGTTTTACCAGGAAAGGTTTGAGAAGTGCTATAGTCTTTGAAGCAGAGAGAGGCTACAGGAATGCTTTAGGTAGAAAAATGAGGTAATGCACTACATTAAGTTTGGTTGCTTAAACCATGATGGTTGAGATGGAATTTTACTTTGAGTTGCCTTCAATTAATGTTAGGTTCCATAATTACCTCTTCAATAAAGTTTCAAAAATTTATTTGCGGTCCAAGCACAAGTTTCCAGAAAAGTTATTGGAGGAAGTACATAATTATGATACAGCCAGTATCTCAGGTCGCTCAAAGCTGCTAAATAAGGTAGATGTCTAATTACGAGATTTGGCTATTGGATGTTGCTTGTGATTCTCAGAAATTTCCTTATATCCTCAAGAAAAGAACTCTTCTCTTTGCATTCTATGCTTATATTATGTTTTGCATAAAAATGGGTACCTACTGTTTCCAATACCTGTAGAAAGCAGATCTCTAGCTTCTATTTGTTTCACTTTTTCCCTGCAATTTTCATGAGAAACTATATATTTTAGTATTTAATCTTGACTAATATTACATTTTCTTTCTTTATTTCATTTTTTTTTGTTTAAAGGCCAGTGAGGGCCCAAATCTTACAATTATATATTTTGATATGCATGCATTGAATATAAAAAATTAGTACTTGAAGGAATCACACTAGAAGAAGGATATAAGAGAAGAATGGCCAACGTTGCCAAATCTAAAAGACTGGCTTTATCAATTGAATAAATATATGGTAAGACACTGCTAATAAGGCATTACAACACTATTTATATGGCTGCTCAGTATTCTTATCCCTTGACATCCTTGCATTCTAAGTTAATCAGCCATCCAAGTGCATTGAATTCTTAACTTCTTATGCCCTTAAACAAATCAAGAACAATAAACAAGTCAGGAAATGGAAAAAAATGGAAGGTTTATGAAAATAGGATGATCCCATTGTGCTAAAGGGCTACTCTGTCATAGATTAAAGGTGAGTTTAATTGGTTTGGATCAGATGGCAATTTAAAGGCTTCAAGTAAGAACTCAATTTTCTGGAATTCACAGCACTAGAAAGTTCACTTTTTGGTTTAAGTTCAACATCTTAAAATTATGTAAAAGCATGTTGAAGGGATATGTGAACTTGAATTTAGTTTCTGGCTCTTGATGTTGATAAACTAATTTATGGCATCTTCTTAGTCATTCCCTCAGATAACTTATGTTTTTTCAACTGATACTTGTCTTGGTTGCTTGCTGTAATGTATTTAAAATATTTCTTTTCATTTTGTAACGAGGCATTCGAAAGTTTTGTAATCTGATTGTGTTTTGCTTATGAACTTTGAAATGTTCCTTTGCTCTGTCCTCTATACATCTGGTAACTTTTCCATGCACAATGTCCACATTTCATTGCTTACAGGTGTCAGTTTTGATGGGTTATAATGGCCTTCATGATTTATTCGAGAATGAAAGACCTGATGAGCAACCTGATAGAAATCTTGAAGACGCTACAGATGATTTTGATCTTTCCCTGGCATGTAAACGATTTCCTTCCATCACTTTGGGTAGTTCCCTGCCAGTAGAATTGTATGATGAGGCAACTAGTAGCTCCCGAATAAGGGCCCTATTAGCAGCTCAAAGATTTTTATCTAACTCAATGGATGAAAAGTGGGTTGATCCAAATGGTCTGTCTGAAACCTGGGATTCTTTGTATGAACCTCTTTCAGAGGCTGGTTCTTCTGCAGCATTACAAGAAAGTACAGGTTCACATCAGTCTTCTTGGTCCACAACTTCGGAATCTGAAGGAAAGTCAGATCATCTACTTACTGTGGAAGAAAATACAGAAAAATTGGATCAATCTACTTGGTCCATTACTTTGGAATTTGAAGGGAAGTCTGATCATCTAGTTGCAAAGGAGGTATCTTCTAGTAAAGTTGGGGTTCAACGACATTCAGATATAGCAACTATTGATTTATTTCTTGATAGATCCATCAGTTGCATTCCTGGTTTAAGCAAAAGGCACTCTCGCCAGCTAGAAGAATGTGGCTTTTACACTGTAGGTTCTTTTGAAATTATGTCAAAATCACATTTGATGGAGGTTCTTGTATTTATACAAGCTGTGTTTCACCCTATTTACCTTTTTACCCTACTGTCATGCAGTTGCGGAAACTGTTACATCATTTTCCCCGGACCTATGCAGATTTACAGAATGCACAAACTGAGATTGATGATGGCCAGTACTTGATTTTTGTTGGGAAAATTATGTCGTCAAGGTGATTAACCATTTGCTCACTAAACTATGATTTAACCTTTTTCTCATTAAACCATGATCATTTTGTTGACAGAAACACATTATCACACTTATTTTTGGTCTGCTAGATATCTTCTTTACTATTTCCTTAGCTGCCCTTGGTGCTAAATTTGGATTGATGTTGAGGTGAGGTTCAAGCCTCAGGTGAAGTACCTTGATGTGCCTAGGTAGCTGAGCTGACTTTTCTGTGGTGTTAATATTTATATCCTTGGATAATCAATGTCAGAATATACAAATCATTTGATGTTTCACCATGCAATTGTTTGGAATTAGCATTAAATGACAAGATATGTTGACATATTATATGATTACAAACCACTTGGCATAAAATCTGACCTTGTCTTTTTTCATCCCAAGAACGAAAAAAGGGTTGTCATACATACGGTTGTACATGTTAAAAGTTGTCTTGCTTACTGCATAGCATATATATATTTTCCATTTGAAAATTCTCTAAATATGGTTCTGTGCCATTTAATGTATCAAACAAAAAGAGAAAGGAAAAACCTTGAGATTGGGAACGACTAATCTACCCTAGCTTGTAAAATTGTTTGTACAACACAGATTTACATTTATAGCAATTATTGAGATATACATTTAGGTTGTCAATATTTATCATTTTTCATGCAGGGGAATTAGAGCCAGTTATACTTTTTCATTTCTTGAGGTAATTGTTGGTTGTGAAGTTGCAAATAATGGACCCACTTCAGAACAGATATATGATGGCAGTGATACTAAGGGTGAGAAGACAATTTATTTGCATTTGAAGAAGTTTTTCCGAGGTGCTCGTTTTGCTTCTCATCCTTTTCTTAAAAGTATTGAAGGAAAGCATAAGCTGGGAGAACTTGTATGTGTTAGTGGTAAGGTGAGTTTCTTTTTCTTTCGCACTCTTCAAAATTGCTCAGCTTATATCCTTGTCAATGCATTTTTTAATTCATTCAAAGAGTAATGACAAGGACAATGGTTGACATGTATAGGCTAAATTCTGGTATTTGAAGCAGCTTCATGGCTGCCTATATAGTCATCAGTAATAACAGATATATTTTTTTAAATAAATTGTTTGCTTCTGTTTACTCTTTTAGCAAACATGTTTTGGATGATTGTGGTGAGGTGTTGTAAAGCAAATGCTAGAAGGATTGTAAAATAAGTTTCTTAAAGGGATATTCAATTAGTAAGTTTAAATTTTCTGGTTTTAATTGTAATTTTTTCATTCTCTACTTTATTGGTTGTCTTTCTTACTAGTACAGTGAAATAAACACTGACTAATGTAGATTTTTCATCTATATAAGCTTTTGCTAACTTTGTTTCTTAGATGTTGCCATTCACTCTTAAGTATTGATTTCTGCTTCTTACAATATCATCCTTAAATTTTGTACCAACTTTTTTTCCAATATAGGTGAGGGCTTTGAGTAAAGATCACTATGAAATGAGGGAATACAGTATTGATGTACTAAAAGATGAAAACGATTCATCTGTTATCACAAAAGGAAGGCCTTATCCTATCTATCCTTCAAAAGGTGGCTTAAAACCTTGTTTTCTTAGAGACATCATTCCAAGGTTTGTCCTTGTCTATTTTGTTTTGAATTGTTACATCACTACCGGCTTTCAAGAAGAGTTTTTAGACTAGTGCTTTAGTTCTTATGCTGCATTTTTTTTCCTGACTAATTCCATTTTATATGTTTGTAAGTTACATGTATATTTTTGTATAGTTAATTAAGGTGTGTCTGTGAATTGTGAAATCTCAATCCATAAAAGGTAATGTTTCTGCATTGCGAAATTGCTGATCTGTGGTACTTTGAGTTTTGCTATTGTAATGGTCTATATTGCTGCTGTAAGTATTTGTCCTGGGAGTTATGTTGTTGTACTGGTTGATTGATACCTCATTGAGGTGGAAATAAGAGCAGGTGGTGAGGACACAAAAATATTCCGTCCTCATTTTCCTCTTTGATGAATGCAGCAGACCAATGAGTGATATAGGATTATACGCATTACTAGAATGTTTTCTGAAGATGTCATCTTGCTTATGCTTTAAATGCTGCCATCATTAACAATCTTGCGAGCAAGCATATTCTAGATCCATCATTCAGCTCATTATCTAGATTGATGCTGTTTGGATTCCGTTCTTGTGCAATCAGTTGCTCTCATTTCCTTTATAGTAACACCTGAAGTTGAACTGTACACCATAATTAAAATGGTATTCACCATAAGGTTTATATTATAAGCAGGAAGAAAGATGTGCTACAGTTTGAATGGCTCTTGTTTCGAAGAAGTTGAATATTTAGACTCTATTCATATTCTTTTCAATATACAATGATTATAGCATAAGTGATTTTTCCCTCCTTGACATTTTATACAATAGAATGTGTTTTATACTTGTAGGATTTAATTGAATTCCCTTGAAAAGGAATTTGATAATTATTTCTCTTAAATTTAGTTTTTCCTCTTAACCAATAATATTGTATTCCATTTTCTTTCAGGGCTTTACAAGCTGTACAGGTCAATATTGATCCTATACCTGAAGAAATCACCAAAGAATTTGGACTTTTATGTCTCAATGATGTGAGTGAGCTTTTCTTCGTCCATGATGCATCATTCTTTAACAATGAAATTGTTGTTTCCTGCAAGTTTGGCATTGTGCAATAATATTTTCTGTTGATGATTGAATAGTAATCTTTGCTTCTCAATTCAATAGAATGAATTTGGCTTATGCGTATTGCATTATTATAATTTTGAACTCCTCCCTTAGAAAGACATCGTCTGAAGTCGAGAGGCAAGGCTTTTGTGATTTACCCTGAACTTAGCTCAGGACTAACTCTGTTGAGTGTCTGCTCAAATTTTAACTAGAGCATATTTTCAGGCTAGTTTGGAATGGTTACATGAGCTAATACCTCTATTTTAACTTTAAAAAATGGACTGAAGATCAAACTGCTAAGACCTTTAATTCTTGATCCATCCATTTCAACTGGTTGGAGTCAGGTACAAATAAGATCTCAATTTAAAGAAAAAAGATTTTAATGTTAACTTAATATTAACTAGAGTAAATAATTAATCAAAATAAGCATTTGACTTACTAATATAGTTTTAAGTATAAAACAAAGAAGCTAAAGGGTAAAATCTCAACAACGAAAAAAAAGAAGAAATGTATATAAGCTGTTTTCACCTGTTAAATCAATTTTTCTATCACTTTAATAAATAACCGAATTCAAACCATGCATCAAACCAGATAACCTGTCGAGTCCTGGTTCAACCAACCAGTCTGAGTTTTTAATCTATGGGTTAAGAATTTTTAAGAAATGAAAATGATCACAATGGTCTAGAAAATCATTTAAATAAGGATGATCCAGTGATCTACAAAAGGTACATAATTACAAGTAAATCATCCCCCCAAACAAAAAGAAGTGTAGAAATTAGCCATAATTCTAGCATCTCAATATGCTATTTTGATGTTCATAGTTTAGTAGCATTTGCATAGTGTTTTCTTTTTTCTCATTATTTGATATTTTACTATAGCAAGCATTTTAATTTGTTGTTAACAATGTAGGCATACGTTGGGATTCACCAGCCAAAGAATATAGAGGAGGCTGATTTAGCTCGTAGAAGAATCATATTTGATGAGTTCTTCTACCTACAGGTAATATTAATCTGTGATTTTAGTTGCTATTTAAATGTGAGATGTTTGCATTAAACTTCCTCATCTTTCATTATTGCTACCATTATATATATTTTGTTTATTTTACCATCTATCTTTATTGGATAACCTGTCTTTCCATTGATTTGGTGTTGTTTGGTAAACTAAAAAAGTTAAACGTTGTACAAAATTATGTATTGAATTTGTAAATACTGAACTGTATTACAAAAACTATTTGTATAATTCTTGCCAGCATTATTGTTATGTGACTGTTCTGATGCAATGAAGCTTAGATGTAAGTCTTGAGGAACCTTAAGTGTGGGGCTTAGGAGTTTCTTTCCTTTTTCACTTTTCTTTTTCGTAAATTTCCTACTTCCTCAAGTATTAGATTACTGAACAGCCATAAGCCCTAATCTCCTATCTTTCCCATGTCAGAAGTTAAGCTAGGAATTTGATGAGCTTATTTTCTTGTCTGCCTCTTCCCAAGTTTGAGTTTGAACTCCTTTAGGGATTTCTAGATATTTTGAAATAGATTAGTTTAGAACTTTACCACGTCTTCATTCCTAGCATCATATCTGAATATCCTTGCTGTTTCACAATGATAATTCATTTGGATTTCATATTATGCATTAGTTGCACATATACTCATAAGCAAAATGATCCTACTGCAGTTGGGCCGCTTATTTCAAATGCTTGAAGGTCTTGGCACAAAAATTGAGAAAGATGGATTACTGGAAAAGTACAGAAAACCTGAAGTGAATGCTGCATACATGGAAGAATGGTCCAGTTTGACCAAGAAATTTTTGAAAGCTCTTCCATATTCCCTCACTTCTGGCCAACTTAGTGCTATTTCAGAAATTATATGGGATCTAAAGAGGCCAGTCCCCATGAATCGACTTTTACAGGTTCTGGATTTTGCAAGAATGCTACTATTCTTTCATGATTCAACTGTCTAACATCTTTTCTAATTTAATCGACACATGCATATTTCTTTTTAACTTATATTTAGTTCTATTGTTCTTGAAGTCAATTTTTTTTCTAACCTTCTTCATGAATTAGCCATCGCCATAAAAGTATAGATGGGCTCTTTGGCTGTTTACATTGTCTCCCCCCTTACCCCCTAGCTCCCTTGAAAGAAATACATCCAATAAATTTAACTCCCAAATCAGACCTCCTAGCCTAAAAAGTCTTCTAGGACTATGATAGTCTGCCACAATTACTAGCAAATTCTTGGTAATTAGCAAAGATATTGGATCATGAGTTTCATTGGCTTCATTTTATCATTGCATGACACTATGACTCTTAAAGCTGACAGGTTTGATGGTGTGTAGATTTGTAGAAAAGGTTAATGTTTGACTGGTTCCTGATAAATATAAAAGGATATAGTTTGAACTTGCTTGTATCTTCCTTGATGGTTTCCTTCCCAAATTTTAGTTTAGCTTCATGGTTAAGGCTAGCCTCTGGTGATTCTGATTTTGGGTTCTTGCTGCTAGAAATCATTCCTTTATTTTTTATTTTTTGAAATTCCAGTAGTGCCTGTGCCATTATGCCTGCTAAGAAGAACTAAGAATGCAATTTTAACAAAACAACAGGGTACAGTAGAGAGGAAGTACTATAGTAATGTATTTCAACAAGTTACTATTGTGGGGAATGGGATTTAATTTACTATGAGATATAAATAGGATTTGGTTGCTCAAAATATGAGAAGTGGATAATGTTCTAGCTCCTTGATTTTGTTGAAGACATGACATCTACCATGCATAATGAAAATAATTGAGCTCTAACTACCAGGAAAAATCCATCATCAACTACTAGCTTGTGCCTGGAATATTTGTATTTTTAATAATCCTTGACACAAAAAATAAAAAAATCCAAATTGCAATGGCAACATCTAAATTTTGTGTAAATCCTTATCTCTTGCATATCTTATTGTTTATATATTTAAGAGCAAGATTCTATGTAATGATGACTTTATTTGGAATAACTTCATCTTGAATAGGCAAAGATCAAGTTTTATATGAAGGGAAGAGGAAAAAATGTATAGAGAGTTGAGATTTGTCATATGTTTATTTTGTTATTCTTGAAAACTGATAAGCTTGCTTGATAATTTATGGATCTCTTTGTAGGGAGACGTTGGATGTGGGAAAACTATTGTTGCTTTTCTGGCATGCGTGGAGGTTATTGCCTCTGGTTATCAGGTTGGTAAATTCAAGCTACACGTTTCACCTCTTCTGTAAGCCTTTTAAAGATTTATCTTTGCATACAGCTAAACATACTATATGCTGCTTATCACCTTACTCATTATGGTAATATTTTAGGTAATCTTGCTTGTGTTATAGGTATTCTATTCCGTACTGGTTTTAATGGTACATGATTATGTTTTGAGCTGACATTATTTACTTTAGGCCGCTTTCATGGTTCCTACTGAGTTACTTGCAATCCAGCACTATGATCACTTTGTAGATCTGCTAGAGAAGATGGATGAGGTTGATAATAAACCTTCTGTTGCTTTACTAACTGGATCAACCCCACTAAAGCAATCACGTTTGATTCGTAAGGTATGTATATCATCTGGTGCTTTTATTTGTTGTATAATCATCCTCAGTTTCTCTAACCATTTTAGGCTGCAGGATCTCCAAAGTGGAAATATCTCACTTGTCATTGGAACCCATAGTCTAATAGCCGAAAAAGTGGAGTTTTCTTCTTTACGTATTGCTGTGGTGGATGAGCAGCATCGTTTTGGTGTGATCCAGAGAGGAAAGTTTAACAGTAAGGTTGTCCACTTTTACTTTGCTATAAAATGCTAAATTATATGCATATATCTCCTGAGCTATATGTGTCAATGGAGAATTTTATTGAGTGTAACATCTTCAGATCGTGTTTCAGTCATCGCAGAATGTTGGATAAAATAGTTTGGACTTTGGACTATTATTCTTTTCTTCTTTTCTATCTCCTCTTGTTGAAGTTATGACATTGCTGCATGTTTCTGTTTCTTTTAAAATATAAGTTGACTTGTTATCGCAAAACTGAAAAGTTTATTATGCTTTCTGAAGGATTAAAAATTTACAGTCAATCCTTCAAAAAAAGAAATTTACAGTCAAGAGCTCTGCATAACAAAGTTTAAGCTGTTTTAGCTTCATTTCTTGTTGTGAAATTGGTTGTAGGTGTATGTGTTTTTGTGTCTATGGGTGTAATATCACAGCTTTTGTCAGTAGCTGTGAGGCTCGTAAAGAAATGATGAAAAGAACATTGGTAATTGGTTAAAAGAAAGGAAAAGCACTGAAATAGAGTCATATAAGTTTCGCCTTTGGATTACATAAGGTGTCCCTTTTGCTTTGTTAGTGGCAATGTATACTTTCACCCAAAAAACTTGGGTGTTTCACTGCATCGCCAATATGTTCATGATCTTTTTCTGGCATTGTTTTCTTTAAATGCTGGATGCGTAGTAAAGTTAGCTTTATTTCTGTGATTGATATTGTTATCAATTAACATATTGAATCTTAGTCAGCATTTGTCAGATGTCACTTTCGACCTTGAAATTTTACATATTTTAAAATACATTTACATATCAATCAAATTCTTGAAGGCTACCTATGAATGTCATCTACAAATTAAATACCAATTGATATTAGAATGCTGGTCATCATCCATTTGCTTGAGAAGAAACGTTGGTAGACCCCTACACCTCCTGCCCCAAACAGAAGAAAAAGGGGAAGTTTTATTTCAGAATATGATTTGATGAAATATGTTGACCCTTAATGTTTCACATGGTATCATTTGTCTTATTTGATTTTGCAAGAATAATTCCATCTTTAAGCTGTTAGAAGCAGTTACTCATTTTGTTATGTGCCAATGTTGTTATGATGAGTTAATGGAGAAACTCAACCTTACAGCTATACTGTACTTCAACAAGCTCGAGAATGCAAGCGGCTGACACAGATGTTTCCTCTGAACATGACATCCATATGGCTCCTCATATTCTTGCCTTGTCAGCTACTCCTATCCCAAGGACTCTTGCTCTTGCCTTGTATGGTGATATGTCTTTGACAAATGTACGTACAATTTGTGGTACTTCTAGCTGCTTGAATTCTCTATAGTTGCGTTATATGTTTAAATAGATTAAATCCTTGATTTATTATTGATTTGTATTGAACAAAAACTTGTTAATTTCTTTATTTAAACTTCTCTCTTGATTCTGCTCAGTTTTTTTTCTTGACTATATCTTTCAGTCATGGAAAAATTCATTTAGCAAAAAGAAATAGAAGCATGGTTCAGAGAAGTAATACTAGAGAGCTAGGAAATAGAATGTCTGACTTTGTAACTTTAAACACCTAATACTCAAGAAGCATTTGTGGAAAGTTAAGAAATTCCAAATGATAAATTGTGGTGGGTTAGTCTGAACCCAACTCACCTACAGTTAAGGATAATTTGGACAACTTAGTGCACTTAAGTGACTTGTTTACAGTTACATGCTCATTGTCTACTAATGATTTTTCTCGGGTTTCCTGTAATGACAGATTACTGACTTACCTCCTGGAAGGATACCTGTTGAAACATACATCATTGAAGGAACTGACAATGGCTTTAAGAATATTTATGCGGTATGGCATATACTTGTCCCACTCTGTTGAAATACTGCATGTGTTTATTTCTTACTTAAAAGGAAACGGAATGATAATTGTTGGATAACTGAAAACGTGATACAGTATGCATTAGTTTGGTAATGTGTTTGATGCCATTTTTCTTTGCATTCATTTGCTTTCTTGTACTTTTGGAACCAAAACAATATTGGTGCAGTAGTTCCTTCTAGGGAGTGCTAACCATCAGATTTCATATCAGAGAAGTCAATTGAAGTTAGAACTAGAAATGTAGAAATCAAATTTTTGCTTATTCACCTGTTATTTTATTACTTTGTAGAAAATCCTTATGAGCCTTGTTTCTATTATGTGTAATTATGTATCATTTAATTATATTTCTCAGAGAAATAAAAGGAGAGGGGCAACACAAAGGAATATATTTAACAATACTCAAACTAAATGCAGATTTTTAACCTGTGCATGAAAATTTGCCTATTTAGTTCAAGTGGTGAAGAATCTATAAATGGATTTGAACATTTTCCTTTTTAACAGATGATGCTAGAGGAGTTAGAAGCAGGAGGAAGATTGTATATTGTATATCCAGTCATTGAACAATCAGACCAATTACCTCAACTTCGGGCTGCTTCCGCAGATCTTGAGACCATATCAAATCAGTTTCAGGATTATAACTGTGGGTTGTTGCATGGAAGAATGAAGAGTGATGAAAAGGAAGAAGCATTGAGAAAGTTTAGGTCTGGAGAAACAGATATTTTACTTTCTACTCAAGTAATTGAGATTGGTGTTGATGTTCCAGATGCATCTATGATGGTTGTGATGAATGCTGAGAGATTTGGAATAGCTCAGTTACACCAACTTAGAGGACGAGTTGGTCGTGGGGCAAGAAAGTCTAAATGTATATTAGTAGCATCTTCTTCAAGTAGCCTAAATCGTCTGAAGGTGCTTGAGAAGTCATCAGATGGCTTCCACTTAGCTAGTGTAGATCTTCGTCTACGTGGACCTGGTGATTTACTTGGAAAAAAACAGTCTGGGCACCTTCCTGAATTTCCTATTGCTAGATTGGAAATGGATGGGAATATTTTGCAAGAGGCACATGTTGCTGCATTGGTAAATTTATTCCCTTGCCCTTATTATATAATTGCTCTTTGTTTTGCTTAATTTCTTTTTAGATAGGCATTTCATCCAATAAGGTATAGTGTTTCCTTCTTATATTTATCCGCTACAGTGAATACATGTATCCTCAATTCCTCATCCTTGATTGAGATACTAGTTTTTTCTAAACAGTCGCTGCTGCTTGTGCAGTATTTCTGCATTTCACATTTCTGTGATGTCTAATATATAGGTGTTTCTTTGTTGTTTGTGTGAAAAAAATCATTTGAACATACACTCCTAGCAGTAAAATCACTAGAAATAGAACCAAACCTAGTTTTTGGTAACTGTACTCTAGAGATGGTTCTGAACTACTGATAATGTCATGTCTTTGTTTTAAAATCAGGATTCCATATTGTATTAATTTATCTCTCAGAATGAGTTCTACTGTTAGTTCATGTGTGCTTTGTGTCCATGATCTATAATACAAACACTGGTTTTTCTGTATGCAGAAAGTCCTAAGTTATTCTCACGACTTGGAACTTTTCCCGGCACTGAAAGCAGAACTTAGCATGCGACAGCCACTCTGTATTCTAGGTGATTGAGCTGTAGCTGGCATGGTGATTTGAAGGTTTCAGTTAAACATTTGGACAGAGACTGCAGGTATGGCTTGTTAGTGAGCCCTTTGCTTGTATAGCATTGTGTTTAGGTGGCTTACTTGCTCTTTTGTTGCATCCTCATTTTGATGTGATGTTAATCCACAATTAGCTGGTAAAAAAGCTGTACAGTTCTGGATGTCGTCATTTATATTTTATTACAGTCAGCATCTGGGCAGTTTCCATTAAAAGTTATATTCAGACATTCTTTAAAATTGCACATTGTTTTTGATTCCGTGTATTCCAATAGATAGCCAGGTAGTTTCCATGTGTGTTTCATTGTTTTGGGATTATGACAAATCTTTGATGAAAGGGGAAGTCAATAGGGGCAACAACAGCTAGCAAAACAGGAGGGGTTCCCCCCCTTTCACATAAACCCAATGGGGACAACCCTATGATCTTGTCTGAGACAGACACCTTTCCCTACAAACTCAAATCTTTATTTTCTTGTAGGACTTTATGATTTTCAAGGCGTTGGTTTTTCCATTACAATTGGCTGGCCCTTGTTCAAAAAATTTGTAGCCTATACTCTGTGGTGGAAACCCTAAACTCAGCATGTCGTCTCCATCTCCCATTACAAGAGCCATTAGAGCAAGGGCTCTTCTTGTGGTCGAGTGACACCATCTTAAAAAGGATGTTCTTTTCACATGGAAGGTCTTCGGAGTTTTTGATATGATAAACAGTCATGATTGAGCAATTCCCCACAATTGGACCAAATTCTCATTGGTGCAAATCAAAGTTGATCAGCCTCATAATATTCTTTCCTCTTTAATTATTACTTTGTTTTCTAGTTATGATTGAACCTTATCTTAAGCATCGTTGCTCGAGATTGAGATTGATGTATCGAGGAGAGTTGACTCAAAACTGTGAAAATGGTGAAGTTTCAGTCCAAGCCATAGGGTGCATAACATGACAAGTAATCTTTGTGTTTGTTATAATTGTGAATATATAATTAAAAGTTAGAATTGGTCCTATCAATAGCCACACAAATAAGAGTTCAGCATACATAAGTTATAAAAGAATCCAGGAAATTGGGCCAAACAATTTTATTGTTGGTCCAAATAAGATAAGAATGAGGCCCAATCAAAAAAGATCTAGTCAAGACAGGTTGACCTGAGCTATAAAAAGAGAGGTCGGGACGGGTAGGTCGGATTTTGGACAGGTTTGATCGAGTCTACAAGGCATTATCTATCACAGAGATCTTATGCATATAATGGTGACTCACGCCTCTTGGCTCTCAAAAACCCTACCACATTGGTCGGTAAAGCTTGCTTTAACAACCATTCCCCACCACCCATTGTTAAGACCATGGTCCTAGATTCTTGTTCTTGGTTAAGGTTTTTTGTGAACCTTTCAAGTCCAAAAATGGGTTGTGTGGGGTTTAAAGATTGGTAGCTTATCCACTTACTGTTACATCCAACCTAAGATTTAATCACAATCATTTGATTTAAAGCTAAGTATTTACACTAGGATGGCACTTCCCTTTGGACAAAGATGAGTATTTACACTAGGATGGCACTTCCCTTTGGACAAAGTTCATCTGAAACAAAGAAAAAAGTGTAAACAATGTGCTACATTTGACCAATTTAAGTCATGTGCTTTGGACTTTGAATTTGGCATTCGCTTGTTAAGGTTTTAGCATTAGAGCCCCCTCAGTCCCACCCCACTCGACAAGAAACAAAAGAAAAGGCATGATCACGGGTTCGAGAATAAGAGAAGGGATTATAAATGTTAAACACCGACTTGGGAGTTGATGAAGGCATTAAGAAGAGAAGTTGGGATGGTAGCAGAGCATGCACGCATGGTTAGATGGACATATGGGGACAATTAGCACAATGTGTGTGTGTTAGTGGGGTAGACTCAACAGCCCAATAAGTCCACCACCCACTTTCATTTTGAATTAATTAGCAATTCATTGTATCTTCTATTTTGTTAAATGGTAAGGGACTAAATCGAATTATATAGTTAATTATGATTTTGAAAATAAAATATTTCCTAATTCAAACATAAAAAGAAATCAATTACTTGACTGGTAAAATAAGTCTGTATGGTGTGGGCCGGGAAACAAAAGTTCAGACTTTTTCAAGAAGATTCCCAATGGACCGACTTACTAGCCTATGAAGGACCTACCATTTGGCATTTATTGGTACCACATGACATACTATTGCTATTTGTAACATCTATAACGCCTTTGAACTTTTTCTGCAATTTTTTTTCACACAATTGAGTTTACGAGTTAACAAAATTAGTTTTTCTTCAAAAAGTACAGCTCCCCTATATTTATCACTTGCGTCTGTCTGCAATATTCTTTTGCCTTCTGATGGAATCTATAAAGGTGACAAATTCTGTAGCTCTTCTTTTAACTTTTTGACTGCTTGAGTTTGTCTAGTATTCCATGGAGGAGAATCTTTTTTCAACATTTTTCTTAAAGGATTTGTAAATTTAGAGATTTTTGGAATAAAATATCTGAGATAATTTACAATTCCTAAGAATTGTTGAACTTACTTCTTGGATAGATTTTCATATGAAATTTTTTGCAATTTTTATGCAATATGTTTACCAGGCTGATATTTTCCATCTTTAAGATTCATACCAAGGAATTCTATTTCTTCTCTATCAATCTGCATTTTCCTTTCTAAGAGCATGATTCTATATTGAAGGACTATCTGTTTGAATCGAGCCAAGAGATTGGCATGTTGTTCTTGATTTGGGCTATAAAGAAGGATATCATCAATATAAATCATGGCTTGATCCATAATATGTTGAAAAATCTTTATCATGGCCTTCTGAAATAGTGATGGAGCAGTTTTAGGCCCAAAAGGCATTACTGTCCATTGAAAGTGTTTATTTTGGATGCAGAAACTTGTCTTAGGCCTGTCTTCTGGATCTATGCCTAACTGCCAAAATCCTGCTTTCAGATCAAACTTGGAGAAAACTTTTGCTTTTGCTAGATTAGAGAATAACGAATTTCTGTTGGGCAAAGGAAACTTGTCATCTTGAAGAAAATGATTAAGAGGCTGATAATTAATTAC
>CM025145.1:27212649-27234234 GCA_013467495.1 Gossypium gossypioides
GACTTGCACCTTTCAAAAGGATAAGTCAATTTATAGGAAAGAGACTTATTTTTTGTTGACCAGTATAAGTCATTTTCCGTTGGCCACACTATTTTTCATGAAACAAACACAAGAAATGTCACATTCCAAAATTAGGCCTAGAAGAAATAGGAGTAAAATTTTAGATTTTTAGTTTTTAAGCATAAGGTCAGAGAACCTAGGATATCTTAAAAATATTTTTGTTAAAGAATTTACAAGAATGAGCATAAGGCCTTAGCTTACCTTTAGGTCCCAAGTTTAAAAGACCTTATGTGAATTCAACCAAAATATTTTATTTTCTTATTTTCACCCCATAAACTTGCTGAATTTTCAAAGTAACCCAACCAAAAACTATTTTTTAAACCAGTCCCAATTTTAAAAATAATTCCTAATCCTATTGCAATTATGGAAAAAAAGTTTATAAATAACCAAGTTTTTCAAACCCTAGAATTTAACCTAGAGAATTTTTCAAAGAAAATACTCTCAACTTCTTCCTTTTCTCCACCATTACCGAATCAGTTTTCAAGTAAAGGATTCAAGGTTTTCAAAATCATCCCTTTCCTCTCAAGTGGATCGCCAATCCCCTATCCAAAATTAAGGTTTTTGTGTTTTCAAAACAAGTGTGGGATCTAAACTTAAAACTTTATGTATAATTGAAAGTAGCAGGAAATAAAGAACTAGTATAAGGGAACTCCCTAGGAGAACCTCCGTATCTGTGAGCTTGTGAGCAAACCCCATGTATACGAACCTGTGCATGAGCCTTGTGTGAAAACCCCTTGCATATGCCCCCTAAACAGGCAAACAGACCCCATGTATGCGAACCTGACTGCGAACCTTGTGTACGAGCCCTTATAGGTGAAACCCTATTGGCGAGCCTCTAATACGTGAACCCCTATCAGTGAACCCTCATTATGAACTCATATGTAAAACCATATAGGTTTAAATACATGAGCTCCTAGAATATACATGCAAACCCCTATTTTTAAGAACCATCATACAAACTGATATTACATGTGACCCCTATCTATTTATGACATGCGAACCCCTATGAATTACATGTGAACCCTATGTTGTTACATGAAAATGCTATGTGCTTAATCATGTGAACCCTACATGTTGTAAGATGTGAGCCATGTATGATTATAATTCGAACCCTATAGATATAATCATGCGAACCATGTTAGCAGTATTATGTAAACCCATATGTTAATTATGCAAACCCTTTAATATTAGTATACGAACACTATACATGTGAACCGTAAAACTTGCGAACCCCTAAGTGCGAACCTTACTTTTACGAACCCTTAGCTACAAACCCCTAGGTGCGAACCCTCAAGTGCGACCCTATATGTGTGACCCCTATAAGTGCGAACCCTACTTATGTATGTGTTAGCCAAACTAAGCATGTTAAATCGCATGGAAATGTTGTATATGTAATATTTTTTTTAATTCACATAAATTAATTACTTATGTGAAATTGAAGTGAATGGATGCATAAACACATGTTGTTTTATGATAAATTTAAGATATCAAATGTAGTATTGATTGTTGATAAATAGCATAACATGTTAAGTATATGTGCATAATTACATGAAAATGGGTACGGAGGATGGAGGAGTTTCGTAGAAGATAGTGTCAATTTAAGTCCACACCGAAAGACAGTACTATACGAAGTAGGCAACAATGTCATCAAAATTGAGCAACCGAGATGGTAAATTATTGTAGTAAAAGTCTTCATCACAGATAACAAGTGAACTACCATCTTCATTGGGAAATCCAGGATGGCTAGTTATTGATATGTGTTTTGGAGTGTCGAGCAATGCTTGAGGGGGGATAGAATGGACGGGTGGGAATTTAAAATTATAATTTCATTGCATTTTAAGTATAATCTGTACAGGTACATATTTACTAAATATTTCTTATATTATGCTTAATTTGCTATTACGCCATAAATTGAATGCTTTACTGTTTGTACAATTATATATAATGGTTTAAAAATTAGACTCACACTGAGTTGTCATAACCTCATTCCGCCTTTCTTTACCTCTCATGTAACACAAAGAACTAGGTCTTGGAATGACATCAGAGGAACCTTAGATTAGCAAATTAGTTTTCATATTTAAATGTTTTCATTAAATTTTTTCGTAATCGTTTTGCTTTTGGGTTGTAATTATTAATTATTCTTTGTTTTATATCTTAGGTGCAGGATTGTTTAGCTTATTTATATTAAGCATGTTACTTAATTATTACTCTGATGTTTGCATGCTATTCAGTTTAGAGAACTATTATTTTAAAGTTTTTATAAATATTTTCTTGAAAACTTTAACCATTTTAAAAACACAACGATAATAATATCATAATTAAATTCCTAAGAAAAGTCGACTTAATGAATAAATATTTTACTAAAAACAAAAAAAAATATTTTTCCTTCCATATCAATGCAAGAAAAAAAAGTGGCTTTATGGGATGACTTCGGTGATCGAATGTAATGCCTTAGACTTAGCTAAAACTCCTAGGCCAGGTCGGGGGTGTTACATTCAGTGGTAATAGAGCTTAGGTTTTTCTAAACACGGTTTTGAAACTTTGAATGAGTATGCATGCATAGGAATAAATTTTATGATATGAAGTAAGTTTTTATTGAAAAACTAGTCCGAGGAATCTGATGCTAGGTACTGTAGAAAACTTTCTAAGTAGTAGAAGAACTTCATATAGAAACGTAGCATAAAGTGAAAACTTGAGTTAAGTACTAATTACTTAAAATTGTACAAATATCAGTATGAACACTCAAGGTAGACGTGGTAGGGGTAGACCTAGCAGGGTTGTACCTATAGAACCGCCCATGGTATAGACAGAAAACCCGACCCAGGATTTCATAGAGAATTTTACCGCTAATGATGGTGGAGGTAATGAGAACGGAGATATGGGAATGGGAAATCAGAACGATGGAAACGTGGAGATAATGTTGGGACTCAAGTTATGTTAAGAGCACTCCAAAGAGTCGCCGGACCAAGTAGTGGAATTGAAAAGACGATCACTAAAAAACTCAAGTCTAATGGGGCCAAACTATTCAAAGGAATCGCTGGAACAACTCCCATCGTAGTAGAATACTAGATGGAAGCAACAGAGAGAATTCTAGAGGACCTTGAATACACTCCAGAACAAAAGCTAAAAGGAGTGTGTCCCTATTGAGAGACGAGGCATATAGATGGTGGCAAGCCATTGTTAAGGAGATGCTTGCAGAACAAATTACTTGGAATTATTTCCAATAGGCTTTTTAAAAAAAGCCCGCATACATGAATTCATCAAACTAAAGTAGGGAGATATGTCAATTTTGGAGTATAAAGATGAATTTTTAAGACTAAGTCGTTATACTCTCAATTTGGTAGCAATAGAGGAGAATAAAAGGCCTAAAATACAACCTAAAAGTAGAAGTGGCACTTCTTCAGGAGAGAAATTTCAAAAATTTAGTTGAAAAGATCAAAATTCTAGAGGAAATCAAATGCACGAAATGAGAAAAGAGGTAAAAAGTTCAGAATTAAATAGACTCATGTTCTAATAATTTGAACCACATGCTTGCAAAAAGGGCTAAACCACAATCCAAGTCTAATGACAAACGAACTCCTAAGTATCGGTATTGTGAGAAACGCCACACGGGAGAATGTTGGAAAAAGATCAACGCTTGTCTTAAGTGTGGATCAAAGGAACACCAAATTAAACATTGCCCCTGTTGGAATAAGCCAATTCAATCGCTAAATCAGGGCCAAAACCAGACTTAAGGACAAGGGAACCATGGTCCCAATCGAAACAACGAAAACTGAGGTTAGAGAGCACCAGCATAGGCTGTAAATCGGGTAGAGGCGAGGAAACCAGCCTTAGTTTATACGGTAAAAGGACTGGAGGATAAGTATGTCGTTGATTTCATCAAAAGTACATTCCTTATCCATTATGTGCCTTTCTTTGCTTTAATCGATGTGGGGTCTACTCATTCGTATGTAGTGTTGAATATGGTTGAAAAATTAAATGAAAAAGTGGAAAAAAAACAAATAATGTTATTACAATAATAAGCTCATTAGGACAAACAGTTATGGTAGATAGAGTTTACAAAAGATGTCCGTTAGAGTTGCAAGAGGGAAATTTTCTCTTCAGTCTCACAGAATTACCATTTGGGGAGTTCGATCTAATTCTAGGGATGGATTGGTTGTTGGAGCATCAAGTAAACTTAGATTGTGCCTTGAAAAGGGAAAGTTTAAAAACCAAAGACGACAAAGAAATTATTATAGTAGGAAACAAAAGGAATTATTTTTCAAAAGTAATCTTAACCATGGTCACGAAAAAATTGGTTCGTAAAGGATATGGGACATTTTTAGCCTATCTCAAAGATGTTAAGGTCATCGAACCCAGAGTAAGTGACATTCGATCAGTTGGTGAGTTTTCCAACATTTTTCCCGAAGAGTTGCTAAGGTTACCACCAGATTGCGAAGTAGAGTTCGAAATTGGGGTGATGCCAAGAACCACACCAATGTCAATAGCTCATTACCGTATGGCGCTAAAAGAGTTAGAAGAACTAAAGGTCCAACTTCAAGAGTTATTAGATTATGGATTCATTAGACCTAATATTTCTTCATGGGTTTCATCAATTTTGTTCGTGTAAAAAAAGGAAGGATCACTCTAGCTTTGCATTATTATCGACAACTAAACAAGTTAACTGTGAAAATTAAATATCATTTACCAAGGATAGATGATTTATTTGATCAACTCCGAGGTGCCACTATGTTTTCCAAAATTGATTTAAGGTCTGAGTATTATCAATTGAAGGTGAAAGAGGTAGATGTTCACAAAATAGCCTTTAGAACTCGTTATGGACACTACGAGTTTTTAGTCATGGCATTCAAATAAACGAACGCACCGACATCATTTATGGACCTCATGAACCACATATTTCAACCTTTCCTTGACCAATTTGTCATAGTTTTTATTGATGACATTTGGTGTACTCAAAATCTAAAACAAGCACAACGAACACTTAAGGATCGTGTTACACATTCTACGAGAAAAGAGACTTGTCACAAAATTTAGCAAGTGAGAATTTT
Source organism: Gossypium gossypioides (assembly GCA_013467495.1). Taxonomy (NCBI): domain Eukaryota; kingdom Viridiplantae; phylum Streptophyta; class Magnoliopsida; order Malvales; family Malvaceae; genus Gossypium; species Gossypium gossypioides. The sequence goes on from CM025145.1 coordinate 27,217,758, forward strand.
GGCTTAAGAAAGTTATGTTTTTAGTTACATTGTGTCTTCCAAGGGAATCCAAACAGATCCAAAAAAGATAGAAGCAATCCTAGAATGGAAGCAGCCAAAGAACGTCTCTAAAATTCAGAGTTTTCTAGGCTTAGCAGGATACTACCGAAGGTTTGTCAAGGGTTTTTCCCTAGTGGTCGCCCCTTTGACTAAGTCTCCGAGGAAAGACATGCCTTTTAAATGGATTGAAAAGTAGCAAAAAAGTTTTAAGAAGTTAAAATCGGTTCTAACTCAAGCACCAATTTTGATTTAGCCTGAATTAAGAAAATATTATGTTATTTACAGTGACGCATCACATGTGGAACTCGGTTGTGTCCTAATGCAAGATGGAAAAGTGGTCACTTATGCATCAAGGCAACTTAAGACTCATAAGAGCAATTACCCTGCACACGATCTAGAGCTAGCCGCAGTAGTCTTTGCACTTAAAATTTGGAGACATTATCTTTATAAAGAAAAGTGCATGATTTATACAGATCACAAGAGCTTAAAATACCTCCTAACTCAAAAAGAACTTAATTTAATGAAAATAAGGTGGATCGAACTATTTAAAAATTTTGATTGCACAATCAAGTACCATCCAAGGCAAGCAAATGTTGTAGCAGACGCCCTAAGTTGAAAAGCAAAAACAAAACTAAATGCAATGTTCTCAAGATTGAGCCTTTACGATGATGTAGACATCCTTGTCGAATTGCAAGTTAAACCAATCTTAGAGGAAGAACTAAAAACCAAACAACCCATAGACGTTGAGTTGTTTCTGCACATTAAATAGTGGAAGAATGATCGACAGAAGACTTCTCAATTAATGAAAGAGGAGTCTTTTGCTTCAGAAAAATATTGTTTCCCGAATGATCCATAGTTGAAATAAAAGATACTTTGGGAAACCCATAATAGCCCATACTCTATGCATCTCGGAATTACTAAAGTGTACCAAGGCTTGAAAGAATTATATTGGTGGCTAGGATTAAAAAGGGACATGACAAATTTTGTGGCAAAGTGCTTGACATGTCAGCAAGTAAAAGCAGAACATCAATTTCCGTCAGGATTATTTCAACCACGTACAATTCCATAATGGAAGTGGGAAAGAATAACAATGGATTTCGTAAGTGGTTTAGCTCTAAGTCTCATTAGGAAGGATTCAGTGTGGGTGATTGTGGATTAACTCACCAAATTAGCCCACTTCATTCCAGTTCAAATTGATTACCCCTTAACAAAATTAGCAAAGTTATACATTGCAGAGATTGTTAAATTACATGGAGTACCAGTTTCAATTATACCAGATCAAGATCCTAGTTTCACTTCGAGGTTTTTGAAGAAGTTACACAAGGCGTTAAGAACAAAACTCGACTTTAGCACAACATTTCACCCACAAACCAAAGGGCAATCCGAAAGCACAATTCAAATTCTAAAAGATATGTTAAGAAGTTGTGTCATTGACTTCCGAGGTAGTTGGAAGGAATTTCTACCACTTGCAGAGTTTGCTTATAACAATAGTTATCAAGCAAGCATAAAGACAGCACCATACTAAACACTTTATGGGAGAAAGTGTCGTGCACACTTATGTTGGACGAAATTGAAAGAAAGAAAAATAATGGGTCCCAAGTTGGTACAAGAAACTGAGGACAAAATTCGATTAATTCAAGAAAGATTAAAAATAGCCTTAGATCGAAAAAAGTCATATGCCAGCATAAACGGAAAGGAACAACTCCTTTTAAAAGTCTCATCATGGAATAAGGTTCTAAGGTTCAGTTGAAAAGGAAAATTAAGCCCTTGTTTCATCGGTCCTTGCAACGTAAAAAAGCGAATTGACCTAGTAGCTTATCAACTTGAACTACCTCCTGAGTTAAATCAAATCTACAATGTGTTCCATGTGCCAATATTACGATGCTATCATTCTGATCCTTCCCGTAACGTCCCCATAAAAGAGATCAAGCTCCATCCAGACTTATCTTTTGAGGTATAACCAATTAGTATAATAAATAAAGAGGTTAAAACTCTTAGAAATAAACAAATTTCTCTAGTTAAGGTTTTGTGGCAAAACCATGGAACGAAAGAAGCGACATGGGAACCTGAGGAGTTGATTCCTCAACAATATCCTCACTTTTTTGGTTAAGGTAAGTTAAAATTCAAGGACGAATTTCTTTAAGGGAGGTAGATTTGTCACATCCCAAAATTAGGCCTAGAAGAAATAGGAGTAAAAATTTAGATTTTTATTTTTTAAGCATAAGATAAGAGAACCTAGGATGTCTTAAAAAAATATTTTTGATGAATAATTGACAGGAATGAGCTTGTTGGTTCAGTGGTAAGGCTTTAACTTACCTTTAGGTCCCAAGTTTGAAACCCGTTGTGTGCATTTAGCCAAAATATTTTATTTTCTTATTTTTACCCCATAAAAGTGTTGGATTTTCAAACTAGCCCAAACAAAAACTATTTTTTGATTTAGTCTTTAATTTAAATCAACCCCAATTTTATAAATAATTCCTAATCCTATTACAATTAGGGAAATTTTTTTATAAATAACCAAGTTTTTCGAACCTTAGAATTTAACTGAAAGAATTTTTCAAAGAAAATACTCTCGAATTCTTCTTTTTCTCCACCATTACCAAATCAATTTTCAAGCAAAGGAATCAAGGTTTTCAAAATCATCCCTCTTTTCTCAAGTGGATCGTTAATCCCCTCTCCCAAATTAAAGTTTTTTTTCTCAAAACAAGTGTAGGATCTAAACTTAAATCTATGTATAATTGACAGTAGTAGGAAATAAAGAACTAGTATAGGCGAACTCCCTAGGAGAACCCCCGTATGTGCGAGTCTGTGAGAAAACCCCCATGTATGTGAACCTGTGCGTGAGCCCTTTGTGCGAACCCTTAGCATGTGCCTCTCAAATAGGGGAACCCCTTGCATAAATACCCCATGTGTGAGAACCTATGTGAGAGCCCTTGCATGTGAAACCACATAGGTGAACCCCCATTGCGAACTCATGTGTAAAACCATATAATGTTAAATACGCGAGCTCTAAGAACATACATGCGAACCCTTATTTATGCGAACCTTTATACAAACTAATATTACATGCAAACCCATATGTTATTTATGCGAACCAATATATTATTTATGCGAACCCTATATGTTTATGACATGCAAACCCCTATGAATTACATGTAAACCCTAGGTTATTACATGCAAATCCTATGTGTTTAATCATGCGAACCCTATATGCAGTAAGATAAGAGCCCTATATGATTATCATGTGAACCCTTCAGATATAATCATGCAAACCTTGCTAGAAGTATTATACGAACCCATTTGTTAATTATACAAACCCTTTATATGTTAGTATACAAAACCTATACATGCGAACCCTAAAAATGTGCGAACCCCTAAGCGCGAACCCCTAGGTGTGAGCCCTACCTATGTGAACCGTTAAATGTGCAGCCCTATATGTGTGACCCCTATAAGTGCGAACCCTACTCATGTATGTGTTAGCCAAACTAAGCATGTTAAATCGCATGAAAATGTTGTATATGTAATACTGTTTTAATTCGCATAAATTAGTTATTTACATGAAATTGATATGAATGGATGCATGAATACATGTCATTTTATGATAAGTGTAAGATATCAAATGTAGCATTGATTGATGATAAATAGCATAACATGCTAAGTATATGTGTATAATTACATGAAAATGGGTATGGAGGACGGAGGAGTTCCGCAGGAGATAGTGGCAGTTTAAGTCCACACCAAAAGACAGTATTGCACGGAGTAGGCGACAATGTCATCAAAACCGAATTAAACTAGAATGATAATTTAGAAAGCCATCACAATCAAGTTACCGAGATGGTAAATTATTGTAGTAAAAGTCTTCATCATAGATGACAAATGAACGACCATCTTCACTAGAAAATCCAGGATGGTTAGTTATTGATATGTGTTTTGGAGTGTCGAGCAATGCTCGAGGGCGAATAGGATGGATGGGTGGGAATTTAAAATTATAATTGCATTGCATCTTGAGTATAACCTGTACATGCACAAATTTACTAAATATTTCTTATAGTTTGCTTAGTTTTCTATTATGCCATAAATTGAATGATTTACTATTTGTACAATTATATATAATTGTCTAAAAATTAGACTCACAATGAGCTGTCATAAGCTCACTCCCCCTTTCTTTACCTCTCAGGTAGCACAGAGAACTCAGTCCTGGAATAGCATCGGAGGAACCTTGAGTTATATTTAAAAGTTCTCATTAAAGTTTTTCCGTAATCGTTTTGCTTTTGAGTTGTAATTATTAATTATTCTTGCTTTTATATCCTAGGTTTAGGATTGTTTAGCTGATTTATATACAACATGATACTTAATTATTACTCTGATATTTGCATGCTATTCGGTTTAGAGAACTACTATTTTAAATGTTTTTCACTCCTTTACAAACTACCGTTTGAGTTGTAATTATTAATTATTTTAAAGTTTTGATAAATCTTTTCTTGAAAACCTTAACCGTTTTCAAAACGTCACGATAATATTATCATAATTAAATTCTTAAGAAAAGATGGCTTAATGAATAAATGTTTTACTAGAAACAAAAGAGCGTTTTCCTTACATATCAACTCAAGAAAAAAAAGTGGCTTTAGAAGATGACTTCGATGATCGAATGTAACACCTTAGTATTAGCTAAAACTCCTAGGTCGGGTCGAGGGTGTTACAGGAAAATACAGAAAATATTTTTTGTAAGACATTTTCCAAAAATCAAACACACCCTTAATTTTATAAAGGAAACTTAAAACAACAAAGGACTTTTAAGAAATTAAGTAATTTCTAAATCTTGAGTAAATAACTTGATTTTTTATGGGTTACTTAAAAAATTAAATGAATTTTAAGAAATTAGGTACTAATAACTTATGAGAAAATTACTTAATTTCTTAAATGTTATTTAAAACATTTGGGGTTGGTTTGGACGAGGGATTTCATTTGTATAAAAGTTTTCAAAATTTTAAATGTGAATTTAATTGTTTGGATAAAAAAAATTGGAAAATTTCAAAATTTGTGAGTAATTTCAAAAGAGGATTTTAGTAGCTCAATTTCTCTTTTCAAATTCCACAAGAAATTTCCACCCAAGATTTAATAATTGGTCCATTCTTAACCTAGGTAAACTCCATCGTGTTGCAATAGAAATAAACAAAAACAAATAAATTTTAGCTAATGTAATAAAGATACCAATTGCTGGTCCAATGATTCCATTTATTTTATTTATTTCAAATAGCTCAGGGACGAATACGTACAGAATGGAAATATTCCAACTCCCCAAGTAAAGAACTGTTACAAATAACGAATAAAGTAATAGATTTACATAGGAAGCAATGTAAAATAAACCAAATTTGATACCTTAATATTCAGTTTGATACCTTGCTACTAATTCTTCCTCCGCTTCTGGTAAATCAAAAGGTAATCTCTCACATTCTACTAGAGAAGAAATTAGAAAAATGATAAACCTTATTTGGCTGACGCCACAAATTCCATCCCTAAAAACCATATTTTGATTGCGCCTCAACTATATCAACTGTACTTGAATTTTTAGATAATTATAGTCAATGATAACATCACTATTTCCATCGCTAGTGCAAAATCATACATGAGATTTTCACCTCATACAGCTCCTCGTGGGTTACAAATAATTTTTTTCAAAATTCCTTATAATATTTTATTTAGTTATAAGATAAATACATATGGTCTCATTATAAGATAAATACTAAAACTTCAAAAGTATTACAAATTAGAAATCAACATAATATTACAAATTATTCTAATTTAAACCGTATGAACTTACCAAGGCTACACAACAAAGATTGTAATGTCAGGGGTTAATCATCAATTTTCCTTTTTCCACAATTATCTATTGATTCTTAATCTAAACAGTAATTTATTTCAATTATCAGTCCAAATAGTTATAAATAATCTATTTAATGCATATGACTTCTTTATTGCCATTTTTCACAATTTCCCTAAACTTTTGCATTTTATTCAACTTAGTCCTTAATATTAAAACGAGCCTATTTCACAATTAAATTATAAACCCAATTTTTCAATAAAACCATATAAAAACCTCCCTTAAATTCTGAAAATTTTCAATAAAACCATTCCAAATTTTACATGTTTTTAATTAAATCCTTAAACTTAAAACTATACAAAATTACTTTACAAACTAGTTCAAAATCACCACCAAAGCTCAAACCCAAGCATAAACATCAAGAAAACTTCAAGAACATCAATTGTAAATTTTTCTAACTTCGACAATTTCACAAAATTGTCCTTAGGCTAACTAGATTATATTACAACGATCTTAAAAACATAAAATTCATGAAAAATGAAATAAGAAAACACTTGCATGCATGGTGAAAAGCAATGCCAAAAGCTCTGAGGTTTTAACCATGGAAGCTTCAGTTGAGAAATAAGAAATAAAAAAGATGAGCATGGTGTTTCTTTTTTATTATTATTACTTTAATAATAATTTAATTAATTGTTTTTTCAATTATAATTGAAGAAACCAACCTTATACCATCCACTAACTTAAATTTTGGCTAAATTGCCATATTAAACCATCTCATTATACTAATTTATACAAATGGGCACTTAAGTACTAATAGCAATTGACTTTTGTAGTTTTACGATTTAGTCCTTTTTTTAATTAACCATCAAATCACTAAAATTTTTGAACCAAACTTCAATATACCTATATAGTAATTTCATAAATATTTTTATAAAATTTTTACGAGTTCGGTTTATAGAAATGAGGTCCCGATACCTTATTTTCCAAAATCACTTGACTTTAGGGACAACCCATTTGTACCTAAATATTCGTTCAAATAGAAAAATTATAAGATCAAAATTCTGAATAATACTATATTTGACTCGTAAATATTAAATAATAATATTTACGGACTCACTCGTCGGATTTGAGGTCCTGAAACCACTATTTCCAACACCATTGGAAAACAAGTTGTTACATATATATATTCACGCATATGAATCATAACATAATTTTCTTGCTTTGTACGCTTATGGTTTAAATAATGCCATACAGTTTCGGGTTCAAACAAAATAAATCATACCCCATTGCTACACACCATAATGGGAGTTCCCAAAACTTCTCTCTCCAACACATTGGGATGTGGATATACCACTACGAGTTTGCAGATAAAAACTGTCATTTGGCTGTGGACACACAACAAGTTCCTGTAGTTGGAAACTACTTTCGTCATGGGTTCTTAGTAATAAGTCGTGCAAATGAAACTTGCTTTTGGCAACAAATTCTACAGCATAAACCTACAGTTGGAATATGCTTTTGGCTGTGAATATTGTCCGATTTCAGACATACCAACATCTAGAGTTTGAATCCTGCACAAAAGATATGGAATAAGCAATGTCCACAAGTATACAGGTCAGGTTGTAATATAGTTACAACAAAGTAGGTGAGTACTCCGAGGATCGTACCCAAGGGAGGCGAGCACTAAATTAATTCTAATCTAAACACAAATAGATCTAATTAGTAATTTAAATAAGTTATAGTACGATAAAACATAAAAGAAAATATTTTGGGGTTTTTATAAATAATGAAATAGAAATAACGGAAACCTAAGTGTAAAGTGCTTCGAAAAAATTAGCTTATAGACTTTAATCAATTCTATGCATGGGTAATTAGCTTGCTTTGGTGGTCCTAACTAATTCCTATTTCGGGTTTCTACTCAATCAACTAATTATTATTCTAGTAGGATCTCTTGATCTTCCACTAAACTAATGAGTCGACAAGAACTACTTCTCCCACGACTTCACAGTCTAGACCGATTTAGGGATAAGGTGTTCACGGATAGGCCATAACAATTTTGCGATAATTCCCACCTAAATGACTTCCTAGGATCATCAAGCCTAGGGTTTAAGTTAACCCTCTCCCAAACAGTTGATCCGCTAAGGAAACCCTATATAAGAATTAATTAATCACACCTCTACTCGCTAATCCCCCATAAGAAAATTAGTTCCTCATGGATCTCATGAACGCAATAAACTTGAATATAAAGATGAGCATAAATCATAAATCAAGTGTAGAGAAAAACTAAAAAAATAAAAGAACTAAAAATAAACCTAAGCCTAAAAACTACAAATTGAAATTATAGAGAAAAACTTAAAGTCTAAAAAAGCCGTTCATAACAAGTGCTAAATGAGCTTATTTATAGACTTAAGGTTGTCGTTGTCCTCAATCCTAGGTCAACTAACGCTTTTGTGTTAAATATTTGATTCTACAAACCAAAATGCCCCTGGCTCGTAAATATCTCCCGTACAGGATTGATGTCGCGACACCTTAGTGGCTATGTTGCGACATTAAAGGCAGTATGCTCAGGTTCAAGGTTGCTTTAGTGGGGTGTGCCGCGACATCCCATGGTTGTGTCACGACATGAAGGTAGTCTCGATATGCTTGCATTCTGCTCCCTATGTTTCGACATCAAACTTCTCGTGTTGCAAAATAGTGACCAGTAATGAGTTTATACATCGTTCCTTGAGTATAACTCTAATCCGAGATACCTAGATTGGGTTTTTCAAAGGAGAAACACACGAGAAATAAATAATAGTGTCAAGATTTAACAAGAATATCAATTTTTTTGGCAAGACTCGTAAAAGATTCGTAAAAGATTTATTAAATTAAATGAAAGATCAGTACCAGATAAAAATATTATGGAAATTTGAAATCGGTTATCAGGTTTGAATTGAACTTACCGATTCTTGGCAACTTAGGGATGGAATTGACAATGTTATGCTAAGTCGATACAAAGAATGGATTAAACGGAGTTTTATTTCAAACTTGGGGTTGAATTAAAATTTCTAGCAATGAAAAGAAAATAATTGCAAAGGGAAAGATGTAGAAGAATAGTGAAAGAAATAGGGGAAAAGAAAGTGAAATCCTTGTTCAATTGGAAAAGAGAAGCTAAAGTTCTGTTTTGATTTGTAAATAGGATTAAATAGTTAGGATTTTCTAAATTTGAGCCTTCTTGCCATCCAAAAAAAATTGACGGAGGAGAGTGGCATGACTAGAACTTAGGTACAAAGGGGAATAGATGCCTTACCATTTATGCTACTGCCCATGCTTGTTCCTTTTCCACTAAAACTAATACATATCTTTGTTAGAATTGGTTCTTTTGTTGTTGAAAAAATAGAAGAAAATGAAAAGAGTGGGGCTTGAACATTAGTTCTCTAGGCAATTTACTAAACTCCGAACCATCAATACTAAGGCTCATTTCTTAATGATTTTATCAATTCTAACCCTATATATTCTGGGATGTTACAATTCTCCCCTCCCTAAAGAAATTTCATCCTCAAAATTTTTACCTAGTTCGAATAGGTGAGGATATTGTTGTTGAAACGTGTCTTCTGTTTCCCATGTGGCTTCCTCGACTCCATGGTTCTACCATAAGACCTTAACTAAAGGTATTCGCTTCCTTCTCAAAACCTTTACATCACGTTCTAGGATTTGCACAGGTTTTTCTTCAAAGGACAAATTTGATCATACTTCAATCTCTTCGATTGGAACGATGTGAGAAAGGTTTGAATAATAATGTCTCAACATATGGAAAACTTCATGAATTTGCTCCAGTTCAGGAAGTAATTCGAGTTGATAAGCAATTGGACCAATTCTCTTAAGGATTCGATAAGGCCCTATGAGTCATGGACTTAACTTACCCTTTAGATTGAACCTTAACACTTTTCGCCATTGGGGCACTTTCAAAAAAACTTGATCGCCAACATTGTTCTCAATGTATTTTATCTTTAAATCTTCATACAACTTTTGTTTATGGGAAACAACTTTTAGTATTTCCTAAATTAGTTTAATTCTCCCCTCAGACTCTTGCATTAATACAAGACCTAAAACTTCTATTTCACCTAGTTTGGTCCAACACAAAGGAGTTCGACATTTGCGACCAATACAAGGCCTCATAAGGTTCCATTTGGATGCTCATAAGTCCATCGTTATTCACTCCCACTTTCACTATTGTATTTTGACTGGTTGTAATATTCCTGAAGAAAATTGATGCTCATCTTTTACTTGCTAACAAGCTAGACATTTGGCCACAAATTCCATTACATCTCATTTCAATCTCGACCAGCAGTACCACTTTTTCATATTACGATACATCTTGTTTCCTCTAGGATGTATGGCATAAGGGCTTGCATGCGCTTCCCGAAGTATGGTTTGCTTAATTCATTATCATTTGGCACACAAAACCTCTCTTCAAAGCACAAGATGCCATCATCATTAAACTTAAAATCTTTTGTCTTTCCTTGTTTCGCGAGCTTAATTTGGGGTAATAAGATTATATCTAAGGGTTGTTTAACTTTGGTCTCATCAGTAAGGGTGGGTTTTACTTGTAATTTTTCTAGTAAGCCTCCATCATTCACTAAACTCAACCTAGCAAACATTGCCCTTAAATCACTCATTTATTTTCGGCTTAAGGCATTTGCTAAAACATTGGCTTTTCTGAGATGGTATTCAATCACACAATCATAATCTTTTAACAGCTCCAACCACCTTCGTTGCCTAAAATTCAATTCTTTAGTGCAAAAACTACTACAACCAACTCTAAGTCATGAGTCGGGTAGTTGCACTCATGTTGTTTCAACTGTCTTGACACATAAGCTACTATTTTACTGTCTTGCATCAAAACACAACCAAGGTTGGTATACGATACACCACTGTACATTACATAATCTTTCCTAGATTTGGGCTAAATTAAAATAAGAGGTTGGGTTAAAATCGCCTTAAGCTTTTTGAAACTTGATTGTTTCTCCTCTGTCCACTTAAAAGGAAAATTCTTTCTCAATAACTTAATTAGGGGTTCGGCTATCAAGGAAAACCCTTTAATAAATCTACAATAATCCCTGGCCAAACCCAAAAAGCTATGAATTTCAGAAACATTTTTGGGTTGTTTCCATTCAAGGACCATTTCTATCTTATTTGGATTTACCCAAATACCCTCTGCAGATTCCACATGACCAAGAAACATAACCTTCTTAAGCCATAATTCACATTTACTAAGTTTAACAAATAAATTTTTCTCTCGGGGAATTACTAGGACTTTACTAAGGTGCCCACCATGTTCATGTCCACTTTTGGAGTAAACTAGGATATCATCTATAAACACTACCACGAACTGATTAATGAAGGGTTAGAGCACTCGGTTTATTAGGTCAATGAAAGTGGCAAGGGCGTTGGTTAAGCCAAATGGCATCACGAGGAGCTCATAGTGGCCGTAATGGGTTCTAAAAGCGATTTTGGGTACATATGCCTTCTTCACCTTAAGTTGGTAATACCCTGACTTTAGGTTTATTTTGGAAAACACAATTGCACCTCGAAATTGATCAAATAGGTCATCTATCCTAGGCAGAGGATATTTATTTTTGATAATTATTTAATTTTTGATAATTTATAGATAACTTTAATGAATCATTTTTTTCACAAACAGAACCAGAGCTCCCCATAGAGACACGTTAGGTCTAATAAAGCCATGATCTAAAAGCTCTTAAAGTTGGATTTTCAGTTCTAATAACTCTTTTTTTGCCATGCGGTAGAAAGTAATGGACACTAGAGCGGCTCCTGAAAACACTTCATTATTGAATTTTACCTCACAATTTGGGGGTATTCTTCGAAACTCATTGGGAAACACATCTGGGAACTCTCTAACGGTTTGGATGCTATCTAAGGTGGTACTATTAGAATTTCCATCGATCACATAAGCTAGGTATGCTTCACACCTTTTTTGAACTAACTTTTCTTTGACCATAGCAGATATTACATTAAACAGGTAGACCTTATGCTCCTTAACCATAACAATCATTCTACCCTTGATTGTTTTTAAATTTACCCTCTTAAAGGCACAATCTAGGCTAGCTTGATGTTTAACTAACCAGACCATACCTAAAATCAAATCAAACTCCCCAAAAGGTAACTCTATAAGACCTACAAGAAACACTACCCCTTAAACCTCCGATGGACATATCCTATAAATTTTATTTACAACAGAATGTCCTAAGGGGCTTACTACAGTTACAACAGTAGTGGTTTCCTCTACCCCAACACTCAATTTTTCTGACATATTACAAGATATATAAGAGTGGGTGGATCCTATATCAATTAAGCAAAGTATGGGATAAAATTTATGGTAAAGATACCTGTTATGACATCTGACGCATCCCTTTCTTTACAACCCCTAACGACAAAGACTAAGGCAGGTTGTCTAGCCTTAGGTTCAATTTGTGTTGGTAGCTACATTATTCGCAACCCGGTTCTGCCAACGACCTATCTGAGGTAATTGACCTGCTCTCTGGTTTTTAGCTGGACCTTGCGTCTACTCGTTTTATCAAGGGTATTCCCTTGCCAAGTGCTACTTCGACCTATATTTAAAGTAAACACCTATTTTCTCCAACACTTACCCAGTTGGTGTTTGCCACAATGAGTATAGATGTCAATCTTATCACTCGGTTTAGGCACAGTCACCCTTTACAATGGTCTACTCTCTCTGGTTCATTTTACAAGACAAGAGTTCTAACTAGCAAAACCAGAATCCCTCTTGGACGGTACCCTACTCTTCTTCCACTGGTCACAGTTTACCTGTTTGGACTATCTTAGCTTTCTCCACTAGGTTTTCAAATGCCTGCCCTCGGTGTGAAGCGACTTGTGTCTTTAAGTCAAATTGTAGACCATTTTCAAAACGTACAAACTTGTCTTATTTTGTGGCAATCATTCTCTAAGCATATCGGCTGAGCATTAAGAATTCAACCTTATATTCTACCACAAAGTTGTCCCCTTGCTTTAGCTAGATGAACTCGAGCCTGCGGGCTCCCACATATCTCATGCCCACATACTTTTCCCAGAAGGCCCCTTGAAAATATTCCCAAGTGATCTGCTCAATCTGTCTACCTTTTACCACAAACTACCACTAGCGATAGGCTTCCTCCCTAAGCAAGAACATAATGCGGTTCAGTTTCTGCTCCAGAGCACAATCTAAGTCTTCTAGAATCCTTTCCGTCGACTCTATCCAATACTCAGCTGCGGTGGGAGCTGTATCCATAATACCCTTGAACGTTTCTACCCCTTTTGACCAGAGTCTCTCTAAGGCCCTTGATCCAATTTCAGCTCCAGAAACTTTATCCAAGGCCCTCAGCATCTACGAGGCCTACCCCTACCACGTCTACCTTGGGTGTCATTCTAGTTGTGATAATTTAAAGTTCTAAGATATATCTACAATTTTCAAGCAAAAATTTAAACATTATTCATCCTTCTAAATATTCATAATCTCAAGTTCACAATCTATTTCTAGTTTCAACAGTAATCAAAGTAAAACCGACACCGAAGTCTCGAATTTAATTTCTCGCAAAAAACCAAACTTTCAAAAGAAATTTTGTGGCATTTTTTTTTCCCAAAATACCTTTTTAATGCATGCATGAAATTTATTCAAATTTTTATGGTCCAAGGTTTAAAAAAACTGACTCTGATACCACCAAATGTAACATTTCCAATCGAGCTTAAACGTTATACCCGAATTCAAGAGACTGCATCAACCACTGAGATGGCCTCGCAGGGTTATTGAAGTTTTAGAAAATATTTGATTTAAAACACTTATTTAATTTAATAGAAACCTTAGTTAAAAAACTCGTTTTACTATTCCTTAACCTTTTAATTATCATCTAGTAGTGGAAAATATGAAATTTATTTACGTATTTAATAAAATTGGGGTTCATGCATACTAATTAATAATCAAAGGTTAATATCTTTAAGAATTCAGGTAAAATGTCATGTAGGATAAAAACAAACCTATGTCCTAAGTCCTAAATCTCATGCAACAGTTCAAATAAAATATTACAATCTTCAACTAATAAAATAAATAAATAAAAACTAAGCTTTAAATAATTAAAATTTTAAAATAGACAGTACCGAGACCCTCTGGATATCGTGCCAACATCTTAACCTGGTGGTTATCTATACTGATGAAAATTTAAGAGGGGTGAGCTTTAATGCTCAGTATGAGTCCATTTACAATAAAACCGATGCAACAATTATTAAGGCATATTAATTATCATTGCATAAAATATTCACATATAGCAATTCAGTTTAGAATAGTTGTTTTTCAAGTGCAACCATCATTAATAAATCAAAACTTATAGTAACAGTTTTCAGAATAATTAGATTCTCAAACTTGCCTACGACAATCATATTCATGCACTTTTTTCATGTATATATATTCACGTATATGTATCATAACATAATTTTCTAGCTTTGTATGCCTATGGTTTAAATGATGTAATACAATTTCGGCTTCAAAAAAAAAATATTACCTCATCGCTACACACCATAATGGGAGTTCACTAGAACTCCCTTCTCCAACACACCGAGATGTGGATATACCACTACGGGTTCACAGATAATAACTTCCATTTGGCTATGGACACATAACAAGTTCTTGCAGTTGGAATTTTCTTTCGTCTCTAGGTTCACAACAATAAATCGTGCACATAAAACTTGCTTTTAGTTGTAAATTCTACAGCATAAACCTGCAGCTGGAATTTTCTTTCGACTGTGAATACACAGCAGTACCTATAGTTGGAATCTGCCTTCGTTTATGGGTGTACAACAAAACTAATTAATGTAGATAAACTGTCAGACTTCCTCTGATCTTATCGTCCCAACCCATGCAATGCAATGTGACATATTTAATTCAATCACATATGGTAGCATTTAATGTACTAACACATGGAAAATAAGTAGCAAAATCAAGCTTTTCATGTATTCAAATTGTCAATAATATAGGGCATGACATTCATACGATTGCAATTATATAGATACAAAGGTAGCATATACTATTCATAATTCATGCAAATATTCATATATATAAATAAATATCGTAATAATTCGATAAACCATGAATTCTAGCATATTTTCTATCATCAAAGACCTAATTGCATAATTTAATTCACTAAAAATAGTTCGGAACCTATTCAGGGACTACACTGATCAAAACATAAAATTTTGGGTCAAAATTGTAAATTTTATGTTACAAGGGACACACAGTCGTGTGACCAGACTGTGTGGGAAGCCCTGGACCGTTTGGAGGTGGTACACAACCGTGTGGCTAGGCCATGTGAGAGACTGTGGCTGTGTGACATTCGAAAATTCAACCTATAGGGAAAACACGATCGTGCTGGAGGCTATGTAGGGGTTCCTAGGCTGTGTGAAAATCGAGCATGCTAGGGTTTTAGGGGTGGCATGGCCATGTATGGGGCTATGTAGTCCACACGGACAACCTACATGTCCTTGTGGTTGGCCGTATGGTTTGGGCTAGGCTCAATTTTGCCTTGATTTTCTTGTAAAATATCACATACCTATTTTTGGGGTCTCATACGTCATTCCTTACGCTTAAGTCTGATCTGGGATACCTAGATCGGGTTCTTCAACGGAGAAACACGCGAGAAATCAATAACGGTGTCAATATTTAACAAGAATACTGAGATTTTTGGCAAGATTCTTAAAAGATTCGTTAAATAAAATGAAAGATCAGTACCAGATAAAAATACTATGGAATTTGGGATCGATTATCGAGTTTGAATTAAACTTACCAATTCTTGGCAACATAGGGATAGAATTGATGGCATTACGCTAAATCGATACGAAGAACAAATTGAACAAAGGTTGATTTTAAACTCGGGATTGAATTAAATTTTCCAGCAATGAAAAGAAAATAATTGCAAGGGGAAGATGTAGAAGAATAGGGAAAGAAATAGGGGAAAAGAAAGTCAAATCCTTATTCAATTAGAAAAGAGAAGCTAAAATTCTATTTTGATTTGGAAATAAGATTAAATAGTTAAGAGTTTTCTAAATTTGAGGGGCTAATTGGGCAATTAACCTCTCTTGTCGTCCAAAAGGAATTATGGGAGGAGAGTAACATGACTAGAACATAGGTACAAATGAGAAGAAATGCCTTACCAATTAGACTGTTGCCCATGCTTGTTCCTTTTTCACAAAAACTAATATATTAGTTGGAATTGGTTCTTTGGTTGTTGAAAAAATAAACAGAAGAAAATGGAAAGAGTGGGGCTTAAACTTCGTTTCTCTAGGCAATTTATTAAGCTCCTAACCATCAATATTAGTACTCATTTTTTGGTGATTTTATTAATTCGAACCCTATATGTTCTAAGGTGTTACACATATGCATATCAAATTGAACAAATGAATGTTCAAATTTAAAAGAATCTAGATGTTTGTTTGTCTACGTTCATCCTACAGTGAGTTCTTAGTAATTTTAAATTTTTATAATTTCAAAAATAATATATAATGACTTTAAAAACTTAATATTATTTTTTATTTCACATGCATAATAGATTTGGACAAATGAATGTTCAAATTTAG
>CM025145.1:27259132-27270540 GCA_013467495.1 Gossypium gossypioides
AGGGTTCACATATGGTTTATGTGCAGGTGTGCCTGGATTGAGGGTATTCGAGGAGTTCTCATATCATGATCGAGTGAGGTGTTTGGAAAGGAGTTCACACATTTGGTGCTTCGAGAGGTGGTATGTGTTTTTTGAAGGCGCGATGCTCACTCCAAGGAGTGGTTGTAACAACCTATTTTTTAGCGGTGTCGGAAACAGTGGTTTTGAGACCATGATTCCGACTATTGAGTTAGTATTTTTTTATTTAATATTTACAGGGTTATTATAGTGTTATATTAAAATTTGGTTAGAAAATTTTAATATTTAGATAGTTAATTTAGTAAAAAGGACTAAATCGTAAAAGTTACAAAAGTCAATCGCCATAGATTATTATTAGTATAATGGCTTAAAATTTTAAAGTACAAAATTTTAAATGAAAATTAGCCCTTAATTAAATATAGTGGATGAGGATGATAATTATGAAATTTGGATTGTTTTTAAAGGTTAAAATGGTAAATTAATAATTAAAAACAAAAACAAATGAAAACTAACATTTTGTCATCTTCCATAAGCTTCTCCACCAATTTTTCAAGAAAACGAGACACCATTTTCATGCGCTTGAAGTTCGGCTAGCTTGTAACCTTGCATATCAAGAAACTGATCAATCGATCGACAAACACGAGAAAAGAAAAGTCGTCGAGTAGTCATCGTAGCATGTCGTTAGCTATCGTATTTTGGCAAGTTTGTATTACACTGATTATGTTGTTAATGTTTCAACTTAGTATGTGATTGATTTTTGAAATTGGATAATGCTTTGGTCTATTGCTTGTTAATGAAATAGATAAATAAAGTTTGAGCATGAAATGGTCTTGGAAAAGCAAATTAAGCTCGTGTGAACTTAGCGAATAGCTAGGATACAAATATCATGTCATTAAGGCATAGCAGACAGTTTGTGCCGGTGTTATATTTAGCAAGTACTGTGTACCGGTAATGGATACCATACCGATGGTTGAGGTTTTACATGTGTTGCAGATTCTTTGAAGCTTGTGTAAGCAGTATCGTGTATCAGTTAATGTCATTATGTTAGCTCGTATGAGCATTACCCTCCCATGTATCAGAAGCTAATTTACTATTGTTCTCCGGGAAAAAAATTAGCTATTAAGATGAAAAAGGAACAAGATGATACGATGAATTATATCTTGGTACATGATTATTTGACATGTTGTGTTTTAATGATATGAAACGTCCAGGTTTAATTACTTTGGGTAGTTGGAATGGTGAAATACGATAAAGGAATTGTTAGTTTCATTGTTATGTACGATTTATATTTAAAATTAATAGGTATGATATGTTTGATTTTACAAACTTATTAAACTTTACATAAGCTTACTTTATTTGGTTTTATTTTTGGTAGATCGTTGGACTTTCGCTGTCGATTGGAACGTCGTTGGAGATCACACTATCAAACAACTCTTTCGGTAGCTATCTGTTTATTTTGGCCTGGTTATAAGTGGCATATAAATAGGGTTTTGAATATGTAAGTCATAAGTATTATGATAATATGATGTGCATTTTGAAAAACATGGTTTATGTGTTAATATAAATTCTATTTGGTAACTTGGTTGGTTGTGGTGTGTGATGGTGTATGCATGAGTTGATATTTAGATGCATTTAAATGGTTACTTCAGTATGTTTATGTTAATAGGCAATTTGGAATGCTTTGTGCTTTGTTGAGATGATTAATTTGGTTATGGTAAGTTATGAATTTAGGGTGAGGTATATGAGCATTTGATGGTTTAGTTTATGGCTAAACTTAGGTATTTGGCATCTAGAATTTGAAGAATGTTTGAATGAATTTAACTTGTGGTACATGTTTTGGTTGAATGGTTGTATATATTTGAATTGAGGTGCCAATGAACGCATATTGGTTAGGCACATAGGTTGATTGTGAATTGTTATATTTTGGTTTGTTTTAGCACATTTTGAATAGATTTGAAAGTTGGTTATTGCATAGTTTGGTGTCTAAGTTTTGGTATGTGAAATGGCTTGTGTTTGAAGGTGTTTTGGGGCATACATAGTCTGCCACACAGCCATGTTTCCCACACGGTTACATGACACAACCATGTGGCCTCTTTGATTTTTGGTGCAGGATTGACCACACGGTTTCAAAAAGTTACACGGCCGTGTGACCCTAAGTTACACAAACTCAAATTGTTACACGGTTTGGCCACATGGCCATGTTCTTGAGCCACACGACCATGTTCTTGAGCCACACGGGCTAAGCCCTATCACACGGCCTGGCCATACGACCGTGTGACCTATGTTTTCACTTTTTACTCAAAAATTTTTAAAAGTTTCATTTTAATCCAGAATGGTTTTCGGTTTGTTTTAAATATTTCGTAAGCTCAATTTAGGTCTCGAATTGATTGAATAGCATGGAAATGAATGCTTATAATTTATTTGTTTGTTTTTTATTGATTTTATGATAAATGTTCATAATTTAATATTGGAAGGCCTTATAGTTCAGGTTGGGCGATCGGACCAGGTATAGGGTGTTACATTTAGTAATATCAGAGCTACAGTTTAATTGATTCTAAGACTGAACGTAGCATGTATTAAGTCTAGAAATACATACCACTGTATAACATGTGATAGTATGATGACTCCTGATCAGTTTGACTTGTTTTCTTACAGATTAATGATGTCAACTGATTCCAATCATTTAGATTCTGTCGATTCTTAAAGTAATATTCTAGCTATTGATCAATGGGCTGCCCATAATGTACCTGAGTTTCAAGAGCCTAGAGAAGAGGCTCCTAATGCCTTTTTTCATATGATACAAGATATGTTTAATACGTACATGAGAACTAATTTCGAGGCTCGAAAACCTCCACCCTCTCATCCTCAAAGCCCGATACAACCAAATAATCATAGAATTTCTATTGATAAAGCTCGAATGTATGGAGCTGAAGAGTTCCGTGGTAAAATATGTGATAACCCAGCCAGAGCTGAATACTAGTTAGAGCATACACAGAGGATTCTAGATGAGATGTGTCCTCTAGATAACTGTTTAAGATGTGTTGTATCATTGTTGAAAGAAGAAGCTTTTTACTAGTGGTCGACTCTAATTAATGTTGTACCTAAGGAACACGTGAATTGGAAATTCTTCAAAACTGAGTTCAGAAAGAAATACATCAGTAAAAGATATCTCGATAAGAAGAAAAAGGAATTCCTTGAGTTGAAACAGGGTAACATATCAGTTGTGGAATATGAGTGTGAGTTTGTTCAACTCAGTAAATATGCTATCAAAATTGTATCTTCTGAGAAAGAAATGTGTATTTGTTTTGAAGACGGGTTAAATGATGAAATCAAACTGTTAGTTGGTGCTATGGAAATCAGAGAATTTGTAATATTGTCTGACAGAGCTTAGAAAATAAAAGAAGTTTACAATCACAAGAAATAGACAAAAACGAAAGCTCGTGACTTGAATAAACGTAACTCAACCAGAACATTTTTTGCTTTCCCACAGAAGAAGATGAAAGAATTAAGTAGCCGTTTTTCAGCACCATCTAGGTTTTCAGGTAGAGATCGATCGAAACAAAACAACATGAGATCACCGACGCCTTCAAGCATCAGGGCAGGTAGCGTCTGAAATGTAAACAAACCAGAACTTAGTCAATAAGGCTGGTATCACTTTGGTGAGTGTACGTTGAAAGTTAGACCCTGCTTTATTTGTGGATCTCCCGATCATTTCAAGAGAGATTGCCCAAAATGACTTGAGTCAAACAGAGATCAGAATGCAAAACTTGTTGTTACTTCTACCAGAGGCAGACGAACAGAAAATAATGGTGCTGCAAGAGTTAGTAGAAGTGGGACAAAGGATTCAGCAATTCGATTCGAAGCTTGAGCTCCTACTAGAGCTCATACGATTTGTGCACGTGAGGAGGCTTCAGCTCCTGATGTTATTGTTGGTACATTTTCTATCTTTGATGTTACTATGTATGCATTAGTTGACCCTGACTCTACACATTCATATATATATATATACACTATGTTAGTAACTGAAAAGAATTTACCAGTTGAGTCAACTGAATATGTCATTAAAGTAACAAACCCATTAGGTTGGAATGTCATAGTTAATTTGATATGCAAACAACGTCCACTAAAAATTCAAGGCTACAACTTTTTTACTGATGATGTTACTGCCATTTAACGAATTTGACGTTATCCTGGGAATAGATTGGTTGATTGTTCATGATGTTGTTGTGAACTGCCGTAAAAAACGGATTAATTTGAGATGCTAGAACGGTGAATTGATTTATGTTGAATCTATAAACTCTGATTGTGTTTCAAATATAATTTCAGCATAAAAATTGATCCAAAAAGGCTGTGATGCATTTTTAGCTTATATTATG
Organism: Gossypium gossypioides; assembly: GCA_013467495.1. Classification (NCBI taxonomy): domain Eukaryota; kingdom Viridiplantae; phylum Streptophyta; class Magnoliopsida; order Malvales; family Malvaceae; genus Gossypium; species Gossypium gossypioides. Next base: position 27,263,527 of record CM025145.1, read on the forward strand.
GATTCCAGAGTATCAAAAAAGAAAGTTGATTAGGTACCGATAGTATGTGAGTTTACAGATGTTTTTCCTGAAGAGTTGTCGGGTTTACCATCAGAGTGAGAAGTTGAATTTGTTATTGAGTTAGTGTCAAGGATTGCTCCAATTTTGATTGCTCCATACCGAATGGCTCCAACCAAACTAAAAGTACTAAAAGCTCAGTTGTTAGAATTGATTTATAGAGGTTTTATTCTACTGAGTACATCACTTTGGGGTGCACCTTTTTTGTTTATGAAAAAGAAAGACGGGTCGATAAGATTGTGTATAGACTATCGACAATTGAACAAAGTCACGATAAATAATAAATATTCATTGCCTCGTATTGATGATTTATTCGATCAGTTGAAAGGTGCTAAAGTGTTTTCGAATAATGATATTAAATCTAGTTACTATCAGTTGAGAGTTAAAGATGTCGATGTATCAAAAATAGTGTTTAGAACTCGTTACAGACACTACGAATTTCTAGTCATGCTATTTGGATTGACGAATGCCCTGATAGCATTTATATATTTGATGAATCGAGTTTTTCAACCTCACCTTGACAGGTTCGTTGTTGTTTTTATTGACGACGTTCTGATTTACTCTATAGATGAATTTAAGCATGCCTAACATTTGAAGATCGTATTACAGACCTTGCGTGAAAAACAATTGTATGCAAAGTTTAGTAAATGCAAATTTTGGCTCAAAGAAGTCGAATTTCTTGATCACGTGATTTTAGCTAAAGGGATACGAGTTGATCCGAGCAAGACTTTTGTTATTCTAAACTGGAAGCCTCTACGAAATGTTTCTAAAGTACGTAGTTTTCTAGTGTTAGCTAGATATTATCGACGGTTTATTAAGAACTTTTCGATAATAGTTTTACCTATGACGAATCTGTTACAAAAAAAATGTTAGGTTTGTGTGGTCTGATAAATGTCAACAAAGTTTTGATCAGTTCAAAAATATATTGGCAAAGGGATCAATGTTGACACAGCCTGAATTCGGGAAATAATTTGTTGGTTACAATGATGCTTCTTTGAACGGTTTGGGATGTGTTTTGATGCAGGAAGGCAAGGTGATTGCATATGCTTCTCAACAGTTTCAAACTCACGGAAAAAATTACCCGACGCAGGATCCTGAGTTAGTTGTAGTTGTTTTTATGTTGCAAATTTGGTGTCATTATCTATACAACGAGAAATGACACGTTACAAAATTCTCAAATACTTAATGACATTAAAAGAGTTGAATCTGCATCAACGGAGATGGCTAGAATTGCTAAAAGATTACGATATGATAATATATTATCATCTGGGCAAAGCAAACGTTGTGGTCGATGCTTTGAGTCGTAAATCTCTTTTTTCTCTTCGATCGATGAATGTTCAACTTCAGTTAGAGTGTGATGTTTCTATTTTAGGCAAGTTGAGGGCTAAACTTTTGTTTTTACAGAATATTTGGAAGTTGCAATTTGATTATCCGAATTTTTTGGCCAAACGGAGAATGGTTGAGAATTGTCATATAGTTGATTTTAATATTGGTGCAGATAACAATTTATATTTTCGTAATAGATTGTGTGTACATGATGATTCACAGTTAAATAAAACATTTTGAATAAAGTTCACAACAATATTTATTAATTACACCCGGGAAGCACAAAAATGTATTGTAATTTGAAACAGATATATTAGTGGCCAAGAATAAAATGTGAGATTTCTAAATTTGTATCTAAATGTCTTATGTGTCAACAGGTAAAAGCCGAGCATCAGGTCCATCTAGGTCGTTGTAGCCTATTATGATTCCCAAGTGGAAATGGGAGCGCGTGTTACTATGAACTTCGTAATGGGATTGTCATTAACGCTGAGAAAGAAAGATGCAATCTGGGTTATAGTTTATCGGTTAATGAGGTCTACACATTTTATACCTATACGTACGGATTATTCAATAAATTGGTAGAATTGTATATTTTGGAAATAACCAGATTACACGGTGTTCCATTATCAATCATTTCTGATCATGATCTGTGGTTTACCTCCAAATTTATGGGTAACTAAGTTGAAATTTAGTATAGCTTTTCATCCACAAATGGATGGTCAATCAGAACAGGTAATTCAGGTACTTGAAGATATGCTCCAATGTTGTATACTTGAGCTTGAAAGTAGTTGGGAAAAGTTTATTCAGTTGGTTGAATTTGCTTAGAACAACAGTTACCAATCGAGCATTAAAATGGAAATGACCATTAATTATTAGGTGACTATATTCAAAGGATATATGATAAATAAATCATATGAATTTGATATTTTTAAATGGTTAAATGTTGAATTGATTATACATATGATATAGAAAAGTTGATGTTGGATTGAATTGAATTAAACTGATTAAAATATATTGTTTGGAAGGTTTTTGACATATTTTATGTAGGTTTGGAAGTGTACAAATGTACTAAAAATGCAAATGGTCGGAAAGACTGATTATGAATCTAGTTGATATGTTTACAAAATAAATATGTGATAATAACATGAAAATAGTTAGTATGGTGGAACATGATTGTGATTTGAAAACTTTGATCTTACTATGCCAATGTACTAACTTGTGGTTGTTTTGTGAACTTGTACAAGAGAGCTTAAGGATGCCAAAGAAATGTCATGTACTTTTGTGTCTTAATTGATTAAATTGATATAAAATTTAGGTAAGTTAACTTAGATTTCGTATGAACTTACTAAGCATAAGAAATGCTTATTCTGTTTCATTTTTTGTTTTATGTAGTTGACATATTGTAGAATGAGAAGATCAAATCAACATAGAGCTCACACTATACAGTCTTCGTTTTGGTAAACTTCCATTCGTTTGAACCTGGTTATATGTGGCATGTGTCTAGGAGCATCTTGTTATTTTTAATGTTAAGTATGTTTTGAGACATACTTTCTTTTAACACTTATGCCAAATTGCTTATGTTTGCAAATTGAATGCTTTTTGGTTTATATGTATGGTTTGGAAATCAAGCAAGTAATGTATATATTGTTAAATGTGTGATATGGAGTTATGAATTGTATATATACACAAGATATATATAACATGTTAGAATGTGTATGATTAGTATCTACGGATGCAAGAATGAACGTTTTTTAATTGAGAAACTGAATAGTTGAATTTCTTGTAATTGTATATATAGCTTTGTTGTGATTTGGTGCCAAATGTGGCATATTGGTTTTATGATTTGATTAGGTGGTCATATGTTATGTTTTGGGATAGTATTGGTTTGGTTTGAACATGTTTTTAATGGTTGAAATGTATTTTTAAGTCACTTTTAAATGTTGGATTTGTATCATGTACCAAAATGGCCTATTTTTGTGCCCTACGGGCTGGCACACAATCATGTGTCCCAGATGGGCTGGTCACACGCCCATGTGGGTATTGTAAATTTGGTCATTTTTAATGCACACGACTACAGTTTGTTACACGACCTAGTCACACGATCGTGTAACTTTTGATGAAATTTTACAGTTTAAACCACATGGCCACAGCAAGTTACGCGGTTTGGGTACACGGCCGTACGATCTCTATTTTACATTTTCGCCTTAACTTCTGAATATGTTGCAATTTGATCCCTATTCATTCTCGAGGCAACTTTAGAGCTTTCGTAAGCTCAATTAAGACTCGAATCTAATTATATATATTATAATATTTGTGTTTATGAAATGTTTAATTATTTAAAGGATTATTTAGAATATAATTTATTTGTAATTTTTGGAAATATTGCAAATTAGTCCTAGTTAAATTCTAGATTGATACTGGAGCATACTTAAGCTCATATAAAGCTTGAAAAATGTTGTATTTAGTGATTATGAATTGAATTGACTATGATTGTATGATTAATTTAAATGATAATTGAGGCTTAGTTTGGATGGGCGGTGCGTTTACCTGAGGTTAGTGTAAAAACAGCGGTGGCGGTAAGATTAGATACTATAGCGATACTATAGCGTGAGACAAAAAGTAAACTAAACACACCGCACCCAACTGCCCATCCAAACCCCACCTAAGTATTTATGAAGTGATTCCATGTTTATTTAAAATAATTTATATGAATTAAATGCGTTTTGTTCCAATGGTGACTGTAGCATTCTGTAGCTTGGCTCTAGTGTCCGAACCAGGTACGGGGTGTTATAGAGAAAACTTCTATAAAGTTTTCGGTTTTTTACCCCAAGGACATTTTATTGCAATTGAAGTGTTTCGAGAGTCATATTTCTTTCTTCTTTTTTCTTTCTTTCTTTTGAGTGACAATTCTTTATTTATCTAGTATTAGTCGAGCTTTTGGTTTTGGTAAGTTTCTTTTATTAGTCTTGGTTTTCTTTGTCAATAGAGTGATAATGGCGAGGAGTTCTCACATTCGGTGCTCCAAGAGGTGGTATGTGAGAGATTTTCCCGAGGCGTGTTGCTCGCTCCGAGGAGTGGCGTTCTAGGTGTATTCTCTAAAGTGTTGACCTTGGTTCTTGAGGAGTTGTGATTGAGGGATTAGGGGTATAACAAGTTGGGATAATATTTTTTTAATCTTAATCTAATTGAATTGATTTAAGTAATAACTCAATCAATATCAAACTGAATTTAATAAAATCAAACCGAATAGTATGATTAGAATTGATTTTTTATTTTTCAATGACATTAAATAGGAATCCGACTCTGTAAAATGCTTAAGCATGTTGATTCAGACCAGACAATGATCAAGCTTTGCTATGGCTTCTCGTTCTACATATATCACAAACAGAGAATGGGATAGTATTGCAAGGCAGAATCACTACTTAAAGCAGGGTTGGTCCAAGTGCAGTTGTTGGCGTTCAAAAATCAGACCTTAATTCCTTTGTTACTTTTATTGGTCATTTAATTCTAGCAAATCAGTTCAGAAAGAAAGAAAGAAGAAAAAGAAGTAACCAGCGAACAAGTACTCCGCATTACAAACCACACTTTGGCAACCTTACATTTCTAGATCATAAAGATACATCCATTTTGTTTTTAACCAATTCTACACTTTTAACATTCTGGTTCTATATATATGTCTAACTTCCCCCTGCTTGTACCAATACTTTCAGAACAAAATTAACCACTTTTCAATGCCCATTTCCTGTTATACCTTGCTCTTCTTCCTTCCAATTTTGCTTCTCACTTCTTCACCACAAGTGGCCTCATCATCGCATTGTCTTCGTGATCCAAGATCTGCATTTTCCAATGTTTTATATTTAAATATGTATCCACAAAACATAAAAGGAAAGGCAATGTAGTTACTTACATGACAATGATACACGTAACCAGGCATTCCAGTTGGATCAAATGAGTATGAAGTGTTGGAATGTATGTAAGAAAACCTAACTAATATCCTTGTCACATATCCAGGTGTCATCTTATACACATTCTTCCACCCTTTCTCATGAGCTGCCACCCTTAACTTTTTGCCACGTGCGTGTTTGCTTATTTGGCACTTGATGGCGTCGTTCATTTTCGACATGCATGCCTTAAACTCCTCTGCTTTTACTAGCTCCGTTTGATCCAACACCGTAAACACTGCCAAATGAATGTGCATCGGATGATTATCTTCCGTTAAATTAATTACGTTCCAGATCTCACTCGTCCCTGCCTTCGGCGTCTCTGTTGCCGGCGCCTCGTACGGTTTCCCATTGATGTAGAGATGCGTCGGTTCGCCGGTGTCGCTTGTGTATTCGTACATTGCAATATATCGTGTTTGGGTCGCACTGGATAAATCTGGGGAAGGATATTGGATCAATTTATCGGGTACTCGCCACGTGTCAACCTCTCGCTCTTTCTTGATGGTAAATTTCATGACTCTACCGTTTAATTCGTTGACTGGGTCTCCGGACGGGTAAGGGTAGGGTGCATCGTTAGCCAGAACAGCTTCATCAGTCTTTGACTTTGAAAAGTCAACGACCACGTCAGCAATCTCTGAGGGTGCCAGCAGAGTTTCATTGGTCACCACGGGTTCCACGAGGTAAGTCGAGTCAGATGCCACGTGGATGAACTCCAAGCCATTTGTGAAGAAAAATCTGAAGAATCTAGCATTGCTAGCGTTGATTATACGTAATCGGTATTTACGACGTCGTACCGTCATCTTCGGCCATGCCTTACCATTCACTATGATTACGTCGCCGAAATATTCCGGCTGCCATTGCGGATGTATAGAGGGGTTGTTTCCGGTGGAATTCATGTATGTGGATCCATCCTTACGAAAGCTACGATCAAAGACGATCAAAGGCCGATCGAACTCGTCGCCGTGGGGAAGTTCAAGTGGGCCCTCAACCTCAGGGTGTCGAATAACATAGGCTCCAATCAGACCGGCTAATAGGTTGACTCTGGTCAACCCCATGGCATGATCATGGTACCAAAGATTTCCAGGCTGCTGATTATTGTTGTAGTGATATGTTCTCTTAGACCAGTCAGGACCCTTCTCTTTGAATCCAGCAGTGAACCACGAGTTTGCGTTTCCATCATTGGCGGGTTCATGCATGCCGCCATGGAGGTGCACTACGGTAGGGATTCCCGTCTTGGTTGCAGGTATGGCAGTGGGAATTGTCGGATCCCATGGCAGTATGTGCTTTGATGGGAGAAAGTTTTTCCATATCACGTAAGTGTCAATTCCCTGGAGTGCCTCGATGGTCGGACCGGGGACAGTTGCCCCGCGCCTTGAAGCACCATAGGCGAACACTGGCGTTGGAGGCAAGTCCCTGTGGAATTTCTGCAATCTCGAATTAAGACAAAGTAGAACGATTATGATGATGTTGTAAGACCCAAGTTTTGCAAAAAGATTAAACATTTTTCCCTCGAATTTACCAACATAATTTAATTACTCTGTTAATAAAAAGTGTAAAAAATAAACTAATCAATCAAACAATTAAATAAAATAAGACTACAACTCACAACTTATTATTATCACTCACTTCCCTGTCTACTTTATATTATTATTATTATTATTATTATTATTTTGGTAAATATATTAAGATG
>CM025145.1:27285609-27297524 GCA_013467495.1 Gossypium gossypioides
TAAGAATTTTTTAACCTACGCTTTTTTATGTGTTATTATACTTTAATAACAATTCAGATATTCATTAAAATTTGAATTCATTAATTAAATTATCCATTAAATATTTAAATTCATTAAATATTCATATTTAGTAAATATAAAAATATTTCGAAATAAAAATTAATATTACCAAAAGTAAAGTAAATTCGAATATTTATTATTGGAATCCATAATCGTTATTTGCAAAAGTAAAATAGATATTTGAGGGATTTATAGTAATTACAAGGTTAAAATATGTTCTCAATCTTTATATTTTGACAAAAAAATTGAATTTTTAAAAAGAAATTTGTATTGAAATTTAATGGACAAGGCTGAGGGATCGAGTGGCGAATGTGCGCCTAAGAAGGTGCGGCGTCATGATGATGATCCTCCGGACATAGGGGATAAAGCATAAACTGAAGGACTTTCATTCAAAGCAATCCTAACAAAAGGCTATGAAACAATAGAAGAGAATGAGAGTTTTGAAAGTGATGATTTCGAACTAAAGAAGGGTGATGTGATCACATCTACTATTGATGGAATACTAGACATTAGATTCTCTGAGAGGATCTATATGCTGGTTCGAAAAGGTATGTCAAAGGTGGTGACCATCGAGTTGTTGGGTAGAAGGATTGGTTTTAGCACACTAAATAGCAAGTTGTATGCGATCTGGAAAATGTCTAGGATGTTTCAATTGATGGACTTAGACAACGACTATTATATAGTCAAATTCCAAGCTAGGGCGGATTATGAGAAAGCTCTTGCTGAAGAGCTGTAAGTTATCTATGGCTAGTACCTAATGGTACAACCTTGAACGTCGTCGTTTAGCACACAAGACAACTACCCAATGCAGGTGGTAGTCTGGATCTGGCTGCCATGTTTTCTTGGAGCATGGTATAAAAATGCTTATTAGAGGCAGTTAGCAGTATTATTGGACAAATGGTGAAGGTTGACGACAACATTGAGAATGGGTATAGAGGGAGTTTGCATGTATGGCTGTTAGTATTAACTTACGATTGCCACTAATTTCCAAGGTGAGAATGGAAGGTAAAGTCCATATAGTTGAATATGAAAACATGCCAAACGTCTGCTATGATTGTGGCTATTTTGGACATATGAATGAAGGCTGCCCAAAAATACAACTGGAGAAGAAGAAAGCAATGGGAGATGACAGAAATGTTGATCAGAACAAAGCACAAGAAATGAAACAACCGTCGCTGGTGAAGTTGGATAGGAAATCGGAGTTGAAGGCGTTTAGGGCATGGATATTAGTATCTCGTAATCCTAGAAGGTAATCGCGAAAGAATCCTATGAAAACTAAGGGACAACCATCTTCTGTTTCAGGATCTTGTTTCGAAGTTATTGCAAATTCCATTTTGAAGTAGATACTGACTTGGTGCAATTGGATAATAAGCGAAATAGTTGTTCACTAATGTTAATGAAATCAGTGGATAAGGGTAAGTTAGTCAGGCTTGTTAATGAACCATTCATAGTGGTTATTGAAGAGAGGAGTGAGGTGCAAGATGAACCAGAAGAGTCCAGCTTGAATCATGGTCTGAGAAGAAAATTTCTTATGGGAGGGCTTTCTACGTTGGAATCGCTAGATGAAACTTATATGGGTTAAAGTGGGAAGAGAAAGACATGGTGCCAATTGGAGAGGTAATTAATAATATGGTTTCTGCCATCAACATGGCAATGGGAAACTAGGAATTTGAAGAAGACGGGAGTATGGAGGTTTGGTTTGGAAGAGATGATGTGGAGGTTATGTAGTTTTAGGATTGAGGTATGCTTGGTTCTATGTTCTCTTTTACTTTTTATATAAATAAAACTATGTTGGTTTGGAATTGCCAAGGATGTGGAAATCCTCATTTTGATCATTATTTGGGGGAGTATGTAAAGGAATACAACTTAGATTTAGTTGCCTTATTGGAGACTCTTGTGAGTGGACACAAAGTAGACGTGGTGATTAAGAAGTCAGGTTTCAAATACTCTCATAGGATTGAGGTTAAAGGATATTCTGAAGGTATTTCGTTACTTATGGAATGACGTGTATGAGGTAGAGGTTATGGTGAATCATGTACAACTGATGCACGTAAAGGTTACTACTAGGGGTTTGGTAAAATTGTTCTTTTGGATTGTGGTGTATGGCAGTCCTAATGTTGAAGTTTGGTCAGCATGTAACACTAGGAGCAGTCAAGAAGCAGGCCATGAAGGTCGAGCCATGCAGAAGTTGCTAAAGCAAGTGCAACTGCTAATTTTATGTTCATTTTCTAACCTTAGTTTTGTTGTAATGTATTTTAGTTCATTTTGAACTATGTTAGTTTGATGTAATTTGATGGTGATTGAGCTGTTAACTCAACTTTATTTATGTGTACAAGCTTGCTTTTACAAGTTTCAATGTATTAGTTGTAGTAGGTATTGATTAGGTGACCATATATTGATTTTGACAAGCTGAATGTTTGGTTTATGTATTGGCATCATGCCATTATTCTTTTTTGAATTAATTCAATCAGATTTCCTTCCATATACTCTCCATTTTTCATTACTTTTAATTCCTATTTTTCAGTCTTAAATTCTGCTGTTTCTTCTGCAAGTATCGAGCCTTGTTGCTTAAGCTATCAGCTGAACTTGCTTGCATTTGTTCTTAACACCACCAATTGGTATCTAGAGTTTTAATCTCAGTGGACCTGTTCTTGCTCAACATTTAAAAACCATAGCTTCATCAGGCTTCTCTTTAGCTGCACCACCAGTCTTCAATGGAGAGGGCTATCACATATGGTTGGTCAAAATAAAGACCTACCTGCAAGCATTCAACCTATGGGAAGTGGTTAACTCAGATGTCAAACCAGAGCCACTTAGAGCCTATCCAACTGTGGCTCAGATTAGGTAGCATGCTGATGAAATAACCAAGAGGCACAAGGCCATGTCCTGTATTCAAAACTCTGTGTCAGATGTGATCTTTACAAGGATCATGGCCTGTGATACACCAAAGCAGGCCTGGGATAGATTAAAATAGGAGTTTCAAGGAACTGAAAGAACAAGACAGCAACAACTATTGAACTTGAGAAGGGATTTCGAAAACTTGAAGATGAAGGAGGAAAAAACTGTCAAACAATATTCAGATAGGATTATGGCTATGGTGAACAGCATAAGACTCCTTGGAGAGCAGTTTAGTGAAGCTAGAATAGTGGAGAAGGTGATCTCAACCTTACCTAAGAGGTATGAGGCAAAAATATCCTCCCTCGAAGACTCAAGAGACCTGACCAGCATCTCACTGACAGAGCTGATCAATGCTCTTCATGCACAAAAACAGAGAAGAGCCAGCAGACTGGAGGAGCATCAAGAAGGTGCCTTCCAAGCAAAAACCAAACCTGTCTCTAGCACATTTGCCTACAAAAGCAAAAAGACTTAGAGAGACAAGACAAGCTTAAGTTAGATGCTGCAAGAAGAAGGGATCAACCCTGTAGGCATTGCAAAAGACCTGGTCTTCCAAAAGTCAACTGCTGGTTTAGACCAGATGTGCAATGCCAACACTGCAAAAAGATGGGCCATGTTGAAAAGGTTTGCAGAAGCAAAGGCAGACTAAGGCAGTACCAACCACAACAGCCAAAGGCTGAAGCTCGAGTAGCAGAAGAGGGTAGTGACCATGAAGAACAAGTTTTTACAGTTTCATGCTCATCCACTAAAGAAAATACAACAAAAGGATAGCTCATAGACAGTGGTTGCACCAACCACATGTCACCAGATGCTGCTATACCCAAAACAATTGATAAAAGCTTCAAAACAAATGTGAGAATAAGAAATGGCCACTTCATTAAGGTAGAAGGCAGAGGGGATGTACTGATAAGCACTCCCGCAGGCAACAAGCTTGTTTCAAATGTGTTGTTGGTGTCTTAGATTGACAGAAATCTGCTTAACATAGCTCAGCTATTGGAGAAAGGCTATTCTGTTGTGTCTAAAGGCAAAGAATGCCAAATCAGTGATCCAAGTGGATCAAGGCTCATGTCAGTCGCTATGGCTGACAAAAGCTTTGTTGTTAACTGGACAAATGACTCAGACTCAGCCTACATAGCTTCTTTAGATGAATCTAAGGTTTGGCACCAAAGGCTTAGTCATGCCAACTACAGATCAATGGACCAGTTAACCAAAGAAGATCTGGTTGAGAACTTCATTAACTCAGTTGAAAAGCAAAAAGTGTGTGAAGTATGCCAGCTAGGAAAGCAAGCTAGGCTGCCATTTCCTTCAAACAAGACCTAGAGAGCCTCAGAAAGGCTGCAGCTTGTGCACACTGGTGTGTGTGGCCCCATGAAGAATCAGTCATTAAATGGCAGCAGGTATTTCATTCTGTTCATTGATGATCACTCGAGATTTTGCTAGACTTATGTTTTGAAGCAAAAGTCAAAGGTGACCTCAGTGTTCTGGAAGTTCAAGGCTGCTGCAGAGACTGAAATAGGCTGTAAGCTCACGACCCTAAGGTCTGATAATGGAACTGAATACACCTCAGCTCAGATTCAAGCCTTTTATGATGAAGCAAGCATCAAACATCAGCTCTCCAATACCTATACTCCTCAACAAAATGGTGTTAATGAAAGAAAGAATAGAAGTCTGATGAATATGGCCAGGTGCTTGATGTTTGAGAAGAATTTGCCCAAAATCTTGTGGGATGAGGTAGTTAACAATGCTGTGTATATCCAAAACAAGCTCCCAACCAAGGCTTTAGCTCATAAAACTCTATTTGAGGCCTGGTTTGGGTTCAAACCATCACTAGCACACTTGAGAATCTTTGGTTCCATATGCTATGCACATGTTCCAGCTATAAAAAGGGACAAACTGTCAAAAAGGGCTCAACTTGGCATACTGGTGGGCTACAACACAATCAAAAAGGGGTATAGGATCTTGGATCCTTCAACAAACAAAGTGATTGTGAGTAGAGATGTAGTATTCGATGAGAACTCCAGCTGGAATTGGGAAAAAAAGGAACCAGAGGCAGTTTCTGAAGACATTGCAGCAGATCAGACTGAATCTGTTTAGAATGGTACTAAAATGGACATAGATGATGAACCAATCAGGGGCACTAGACCATTGGCTGAGATTTAAGAAAGAGCTCAAGTAGCCATAGTGAAACCAAGCTGTTTTGAAGAGGCTGAAGCTTAGTAAGGCTGGAAATAGGCAATGGCTGATGAAATCAGCATGATTGAGAAGAATCAGACTTGGGAACTGGTTGAAAGACTAGCCAACAGGAAGACCATTGGAGTGAAATAGGTCTATCGAGTCAAACAGAATACTGATGAAAGCTTGAACAAGTTGAAGGCTAGGCTAGTTGTGAAGGGGTTTAGCCAAAAGTATGCCATAGACTATCTGGAGACCTTTGCACCAGTGGCCAGGCTTGACACCATCAGGCTGCTAGTTGCCTTAGTAGCACAAATACAGTGGAAAATTCACCAGCTCGATGTGAAGTCAGCCTTCCTCAATGGATTTCTTGAAGAGGAAATCTTTGTTGAACAACCTCAAGGTTTCAAAGTGGCTGGTAAAGAAGATATGGTTTACAAACTGAAGAAAGCATTGTATGGCTTAAAACAAGCACCTAGGGTCTGGTATAGTAGGATCAATAGCTACTTGGTCAGTTTGGGATTTGAAAGGAGCATTAGTGAGCCAACATTGTATGTCAAGAAGGAAGGGGTGCAAACTCTGCTCATTATATCCCTGTATGTTGATGACCTGTTGGTGACAGGAGGAGACCAAACAATGTTGAATGATTTCAAAGCCAAAATGCAACAAGTGTTCGAGATGTCTGATTTGGGACAAATTTCCTACTTCCTAGGCATGGAAATAACACAAACTCAAGAAGGAATTTTCTTAAGTCAGAGGGCTTTTGCCACGAAGGTCTTAAACAAATTCTCAATGCAGAATTGTGAAGCAACAAGCACACCAGTTGTTGTTGGAGAGAAGCTATCGAGCCAAAGTGTTTTTGAGAAGGTATGTGAGCCAACCTAGAGGAGCCTAGTTTGTTGTTTGCTATACTTAACTGCCACTAGGCTAGATATAATATTTGTTGTGAGTTTACTCTCAAGATTTATGCATTGTTGCAACACAAGTCACTTCAAAGCTGCTAAAAGAGTTCTCAAGTGCATCAAAGGTACTCTAGCTATGGAATGTTGTTTAGCAAAGTTGAATGCTTGAAATTGGTTGGCTATATTGATAGTGACTGGGTTGGTTCGATGGATGACATGAAGAGCACCTCAGGGTATGTTTTCACACTTTGATCAGCCATCTTTTGTTGGAGTTCGAAGAAGAAAAATGTTGTTGCTCAATCAACTGCTGAGCAGAATATGTGGCAGCTACAGAAGCTATCAACCAAGCCATTTGGCTAATGAAGATCTTGGCTGATCTGAATCTTTACCAAAGGGAAGCAACAAAGATTATGTGTGATAATCAATCTACTGCTGCAATTGCAAAGAATCTGGTTTTCCATGGAAAGACAAAGCACTTCAACATTAAACTTCATGTTGTTAGGGAAATGTAGCAAGCACAAGAAGTGAAATTGTTTCATTGCAGTTTAGAAGAGCAGCTAGCAGACATTTTGACAAAAGCCCTTGGTGTGTCAAGATTCTTACATTTGAGAGCTGAAATAGGAGTTTGCAACATGCTAAGCAATGAGGAGTGTTGAAGTTTGGTCAGCATGTAACACCAGGAGCAGTCAAGAAGCAAGCCATGAAGGTCGAGCCATACAGAAGCTGCTGAAGCAAGTGCAGCTGCTGATTTTATGTTCATTTTCTAAACTTAGTTTTGTTGTAATGTATTTTAATTCATTTTGAACTATGTTAGTTTGATGTTTGATGTAATTTGATGGTGATTGAGCTGTTAACTCGGCTTTGTTTATGTGTACAAGCTTGTTTTTATGAGTTTCAATGTATTAGTTGTAGTAGGTATTGATTAGATGACCATATACTGATTTTTACAAGCTGAATGCTTGGTTTATGTATTGGCATCATGCCATTATTCTTTTTTGAATGAATTCAATAAGATTTCCTTCCATATACTCTCCATTTTTCATTGTTTTTAATTCATATTTTTCAGTTTTAAATTATGTTGTTTCTTCTGCAAGTATCGAGCCTTGTTGCTTAAGCTATCAGCTGAACTTGCTTGCATTTGTTCTTAACACCAACATCTAGGCTATCGACGAGAAGAAGGCTATGAGATAATTAAATTTATTGGCAGAAGATATGCAATTGCCTTCGATAATTGCAAGCAATTGGAATGTGGTCCTTCGGCAGATGAATATGATGGACCACAGGAGCAACCAAGAGCTGGATGTGGCGAATTTCAAAAGTTTCTTTTCAATTTTTCCCTTTTGAATATGGATTATATTGGCCCGAAATTTACTTTGTGTCAAAGGGATACCTTGGAAAGGTTCGATAGGGCAATCTACAATTTAAAGTTGAACGATTGTTTTCCTAGAGCACGGATCAAACACCTACATAGGTTAAAATAAGATCACAGACCCTTGTTGATTGAATTAGAAGGTACAGTCCAGCAAAGAAAGCAAAATTTTTTTAGATTTTTTGAGGGATGACTTTTAAATGGCTCATTTAAAGAGTTAGTTAGGAAGAATACGAAGGAAAATGTATCAGTGAGTCACAATATTAACGAGTTTACAAATTCGACTAAAGTGTGAAATAGGAAGGTGTTTGGGATCATAGTGGAGAGGAAGCGGAGACTGATTAGTAGGCTTAAAGGTATACGGAGGGAAATAAAGAATAAAAGTACCAAAAACTTGAGGAAATTAGAACCAAAGCTTCAGTTGGAGTTGGAAAAGTTGCTTAATTTGGAGGAAGTGCTATGGAAACAACGATCAAGAAGTGAATGGATTATGGATGGAGACCGTAATGCTAAGTATTTTCATAATCATGCGCGAGCAAGGCAGGAGCACATTAGAATCAAAGGGTTAAGTGTAGCAAATGGTGAATGGTTCTATGATACTGAAATCCTTAAGGTGGAGGCAGTTGCGTATTATCAATGCATATACTCGACTGAAATTGATGAGTTGGAACCACTACCTGACTATGGTCTTTTCAAGGAGTTATCTGCTAATGTGAAACAAACACTCCTGTCTAGGGTTAATAAAAAGGAATTAAAGGGTGCTTTGGATTCGATGGCATCGCTGAAAGCTCTGGGGATTAACGAGATTCATGCCAAATTCTTTTAAAGTTAATGGGACTTAGTAGGAGATGGGGTATACAAAATGGTTTCTAAAGCTTTTAAAGGGAATCGTTAGATCCATGAATTAATAAAACAGTTCTTGTTCTTCTTTTGAAGATGGACAGACCCGAAACTCCAGCATAATTTCGACCAATCAGTTTGTTTACAATGGCTTATAAAATCATAACCACAATGATAGGGCAAAGAATGAAATATATTATGCCTGCGCTTGTGGCTCCTAACCAAGTGAGTTTTGTAGTTGATCGTTCTATTATGGATAACATTTTGGTGACTCAGGAAGTGATCCATTCAATACAAATAGATAGAAAGAAACCTAAGTGGATGGCAATAAAGGTCGACCTGGAGAATTCGTACGATCGTAATCGTTGGGAATTTCTTGAAAAAACTTTAAGATACACGCACTTACCTTCCCAATTGATAATATTGATAATGAATTGCGTCACGATCTCCACAATGCAGATATCTTGGAATGAAGATTATACGAGAGAATTTTGACCTTCTAGAGGTGTTCGTCAAGAGGATCCGTTGTCTCTTTACCTATTTGTGCTATGCATGGAGAGACTAGGTCATTGTATTCAGAAGGTTATAGAGGATGGAATATGGAAGTCGATCTAGTTGACGAAAGATGTACCTATTATTTCTGTTGGTGCAAAGAGGCAGCAGCAAACTGTTGTTTGTCTTGCTTGGATAGCAAGCCTCGAGCCTTGCTGAAGAAACCAACTCAGAAACAAAAAAACAAGAAAGAAACTAGCTAGTGAATAACAGAAAAAGAGAGAAAGATTGAATGAAAAATGAGCTGATATCTTTTCATTAACCCATCAACCAGGCATTAAGCCATTACATATATCAGTCAACAAGTAAAACAAACAATTAATCACCTAATCAACTACCTAACACCACTAATTTGCATTGAAACTTACAAGATTAGCTTGTACAACTTGCATTGCTGNTTTTTCAGTCAATCACTACCAAAACATTTACCTACTTAGTTCAACATGAACTAGATTACAAAATAATCAAAATGCAACTAAAAACATCAAGTGGATCGGTAGATTCAAGCTTCAGGCTTCAGCTCCTACAGAACAAGGCTCGAATGCCTGCTGCGTTTTCTTCTTGCATAGCCACCTTTGCATGGGAAGCTGGTTGCATGGGAACTAACTTTAACAATTTCTCACCTATTTTTTGTAGGTGATATAAGTATGTTCTGTAAGACCGACTTGTAGCAAGAAAATGTAGTGAATGATATCTTACAGAGGTTTGGGAAGAGTTCGAGCCATAGGGTTAATAAATCAAAGTCCCAAGACTTTTCTTCATCAGCGATGGAAACTAAATTAGTAGAACAAATAACAAGCATTCTTGGCGTGGAGAGGGTCACTGACTTGGGTAAATATCTTTGTATCCTTGAGTTTCATAAAAGAGTAACTAATGCTACTTAATCTTTCAACATTAAGAAGATTACAAAGCATCTAAATGGATGGAATGCTAGACTGCTATCACTTGCGAGACGTGTTACTTTACTGAAGTCAGTGCTTTTGGTCATCCCATGTTACTTTATACAATCTGCCTTCCTTCCAAAAAGAGTGTGCAGAAAAATGAAGAAGTTGATTAGAAAGTTTATATGGGGTGTTCCGAACAACAAACGAAGAAAATTTTTGATTGGATGGGACAAAGTCTACTTACCAACAAATAAAAGAGGTCTTAGGTTTAGACACATAAATAGCCAGAATAAAGCGCTCATGCTGAATTTGGGAATAAATCTCATTAATAAGGTGGATGATCTTTGGATGAAAGTAATGCGAACTAAATATAGGGTAGTGGATCGATTTTTGCAAGGTATTTGTGTGAATCAGAGTAGCTATATATGGAGATCTTTAATAAGTGTGTGGGAAACTTTGAGGGAAAATGTAACGTGGAGGGTTGGCGATAGATGTGATGTGAAATTCTAGACTGATTCTTGGTTCAAAGGTTTGGAACCTCTTATTAATTATTGCACAAAAGCACAACCATCATTCTCGGATGTTTCGATTTATGGAATGGTGACGAACGATGGGGACTGGAATTGGTATTGTTTCTTAGGAGAGTTGTCGATAGATATTATCCACTTTTTTGTCGAATCAAAGCCAAAACTGAACATAGGTGTAGTTGCATATGGAAGGCTTCAAGTTCGAGCAACTTCACAATGTCTAGGGGATACCAAGCGCTTCATCAAGAATCATGGTCGGAGGAAAATGTCAAATGGAAAATGATATGAAAAGTCTAGGTACCACAAAGAATTCAACAATTTCTTTGGTTATGTTTGCATCATTGTGTATCAACTAATTCGGAAATATGTAGAAGGAAACTAATAGATGACAGTTCATGCTATATTTGTGGCTACATCTTAAAGAATGTGGAGCATGTTTTGAGGGACTGTCCATCGGCCCAAACAATTTGGAAGAGGTTAGTTCCAGTTGGTCATCAAGCTAAGTTTTTCGCAACTAACTTAGAAAACTGGCTGCTAACCAATATAAAAAATTGAGAAAAGTAAAGATTAAGGGGATAAAATGGGATATACTGTTTACAGTTACATTATGGAGGTTGTGGAAATAGCGGAATATGGCTTTGTTTACAGACCAACATCTAAGTATGGATAAGGGAATTATGATGAGTCTAGCATGGGCCAAGATGGTCATGCAATTTGGTTTTAGGACTTACCAATAGGTACCCGAAACATGGGAGGCTCCGAAAGATGGGTGGTTCAAACTTAATACAGATGTAGTGTTGGTTTGAATTCGGGTAATGCCACAACAGGAGGGTTAGTCAGAGGTCCATCGAGTAATTGGGTGTTTGGCTATGGCAAGAACATTGGCACTACCTCGGTCCTGGAGGCAGAACTTCAAGCTATTGTAAATGGAATTAGAATGGCTTGGGTAAAAAGGGTGCAGTATTTGATGATTGAAAGTAATAGTAGGCAAGCCATTAATCTAATATTGTGTACAGGAGGAAGGGGGTTCTAGAGTTGGAAATGGAGATCCGAAGATGGATGACGAAAGATTGGAAGCTAAATTTCAAGCTTGTGCCACAAGAAACAAATAAGGCAACATATGCTATGTTAAATGTGGCCCGAAGATATATAGTAGGGCTTCATATTTTTACAAAACCGGTTCTAGAAGTGGAAGAGATCATTGCGAGAGAACAAAGCCATACAATTGAATGTGTAATTTCTGGTTGAACTTATAAACTTCATCTTTCTTATGTAACCGAAAAGAAAAAATTGGGATTTAGTCCCTATACTTTAAATGTTAAAAAAACAAAAGTAAGTTTTCTTACTTGATTTAAAAGTCTTAGCCTAATTATTAACATTGCCAACATTTCTTATCAAAATTTACCAATTTATTTAGTTAGGCACAGCAGCAAAACAGACTTTTAGCGGCGCTTTCACATGACCTTTAGCAACACTTTTATCACAAACGCCGCTAAAAAATGACCTTTAACGGCACTTTACCCACAAACGCCGCTAAAAAACATGACCTTTAACAATACTTTTTATCACAAATGTTGCTAAAGAACATGATTTTTAGCGGCGCTTTTATCACAAACGCCGCAAAAAAACATAATCTTTAACGCCTTTTATGAAAAAACGCCACTAGCTTTTAAAAACATTTAAAAATATTAAATATTAAAATCAAACATTATTA
>CM025145.1:27334295-27345865 GCA_013467495.1 Gossypium gossypioides
CCTCGGGATGAGAAGGCCTTTTTACATCCAAGTTTATCCAAGTATTGTTTTAAAAAATATGGCATTAATAAAAAGGGGAATCGTTTTCAATCTTTTCAAATTTTTGACGCTCGACTTTAAGGCATTAATAAATCAATTAGGTACCAATTTTGGGCGTTTCGAGGGTGCTAACCCTTCCTCATACGTAACTGACTCCCGAACCCATCTTTAATTCGTAGACCAAAATCGTTTTCAAGGTGATCCGATCACATCTTAACAAAAGATCGGTGGCGACTCTAATTTTCATTTTTTTTAGTCGACACTATTTTTGTTTTCAAAAAGTGGTTTCGACTACATTAAATAACACAAGTTTAATGAAGCTTAGTAAGTTCAACGAGTTAAACGATAAATCTTACCAAACTAATTATATTAATTTAGACAATAAAAATCATCAAAGAGAACTCCTTGTAATTCACAACTTCAATCGATAAATACATCCGTATTCAAATCAATATAAAAACAACTAACATGTCTTTCGAATTCATTAAACAAGTTACCTTACCGAGATTTTCCATTCAAAGAACGACTTACGGGTAGGAGTCCATTGTCAATAGAAGCTCATAAGAGCTCGTCCTCTCGAATACGCCAATAGAAGCTTGTAAGAGTTGATCCACCCAATCACACCAAACAGAAAGTAAAACACGAGAGTTCACAACAAATGCTGAACCTCGATTTACTTGGGAAAAATGTCGATATCTCCCTCCAATACCATCTCCACTCCAAACCCCTGTCATACACCAAATCACGAATGTACTCAAATCCCGCGTTCAATTCAAACTGAATATCCAATTCAATATTATAATTCAAACTATAATTCATTTTCAACAATAGAATATATACATAATGCCAATAATAAATTTATAAAAATGTTAATTTTTAATTGTACGAACTTACCTGGACTGACTTGTAGTAATTGCAGAAGTTTAGGGACTATTCCGCTATTTTTTCTTTTCCATGAGTATCTACGGGATCTTGATCTAAAATATAAAATCACTCATTTATTAGCATAAATTTCATTTCCAATCCATTTTACAATTAATACCCTTTTATTTTTTGAATTTGCACAATTACCCTAAACTTTTACCATTTTTACAATTTAGTCCCTTAACTCGAAATTCAACAAGTTCACTAATTTTATCAAATAATAAATCAATCCAAATATTCTAGGCCCTCAAATAGCCCTTAATAAACCTAAAATTCACTATCAAAACCTAATATTTTGACATTTTCACAGTTTAATCCTAAAATCAAAATTTAACAAAAATCACTTTACAAAATCATCAATAACACAATCAAAGCTCCAAATACATGATATTCATAAAAAAAAAATCTAATATTAATCAATGAAAACTTCCAAAATTTTTAATAGAATTGAAAACGAAGGTATGAGCTAGCTGGACCTAGTTGCAACGATATAAAAAACATAAAAATTACAAGAAACGAGTATAGAAAACACTCACATGAGTAAAAGACTTGGCTGATTCTCCTAGCTTGAGAAAACGTGAATTTCAGCTATGGAAATGTAAAATGAAGAAGAAACCTATTTCTTTTTACTTAATTTTGTTTTAATTTTAACTAAATTACAAGTTTGCCATTATAATTTCATTATTTTGTCATTTTCCATCAATTTGTCATCCCACTATATTATTTAGGGATTAAATATCGCTTAAGTCCTTCCTCAATTAATAATTACACCATTTCATCATTTAATTGTTATAATTAGCAAGTTTTGCACATTTTTTAATTTAGTCTTTTTTTCTTTATTTAACTATCTAAACATTAATATTTCTTAACCAAATTTTAAAACAACTATAATTACTCTACAAATATTCTAAAAATAATATTTACAATTCGACACGATGAAATTTGTGGTCCCGAAACCACTATTCCGTCACCATTAAAAATCGAGCTGTTACAACTCTCTCCCCTTAGGAAATTTCGTCCTTAAAATTGTTACCTGAAAACAGATTCAGATATTGTAGTCGCATTGATTCCTCAATTTCCCAAGTAGCTTCTCCTAAACCATATCTATGCCACAAGACTTTTACTAACAGTACTCATTCATTCTGTAGTTCATTGACTTCCCGACCTAAAATTCTCACTAGTTCCTTCGAATACGTCAAATCTAACTGTAGTTCAATCTCACTATGAGGAATCACATGTGAAAGATCAAATATGTACCATCTCAGCATCGATACGTGGAACACATTATGAATTTTCTCGAGTTCAGAGGGCAAAGCTAATCTATAAGCTACAGGGTCGATTCTTTCAACAATTTCATATGGTCCGATAAATCTCGGACTCAACTTTCCTTTCCTGCCATACCGTAACACTTTCTTCCACGGAGAGACTTTTAAGAATACCTGATCACCAGTAGCAAATTTTATATCTTTTCTTTTCAAATCCGCGTACGATTTCTGACGATCAAATGCAACTTTCAAACTATCCCGAATAACCCGAACTTTGTCTTCTGTTTCTCAGATCAAATAAAATCCCACCATTTTGGATTCACTCAGTTTAAACCAATACAACGGTGTTTTACATTTTCTCCCGTAAAAAGCTTCAAATGGTGCTATTTTTATACTGGATTGATAACTGTTATTATAAGCAAATTCAGGTAACGATAAGTACTTTTCCCAATTACCTTCAAATTTGAGTATATAACACCTCAGCATATCTTCCAGAATTTGAATCACTCATTCTGATTATCCGTCAGTCTGAGGATGAAATACCGTGCTGAAATTAAGCTTAG
The DNA here is from genome assembly GCA_013467495.1 of Gossypium gossypioides. Taxonomy (NCBI): domain Eukaryota; kingdom Viridiplantae; phylum Streptophyta; class Magnoliopsida; order Malvales; family Malvaceae; genus Gossypium; species Gossypium gossypioides. The sequence continues at coordinate 27,337,087 of CM025145.1, forward strand.
TGCTTAAAGCCTCATGAAGTTTGCTCTAAAATCTCGATGTAAATTTCGGATCACGATCTGAAATAATAGATGTCAAAACTCCGTGTAATCTCACAATCTCAGATCCATATAGTTCCGCTAATCTCTCAAGTGTGAAGTTTGTTCTGACTGGAATAAAATGTGCCGATTTAGTCAATTTATCGACAATCACCCAGATCGAATCTTTCTTTCTCAGAGTTACAGGTAAAACAGATACGAAATCCATCGTGACTCGCTTCCACTTTCATTCAGGAATCATAACCGATTGTAGTAAACCCGAAGGTACTTGATGTTCTGCCTTCACCTACTAACAAATCAAACATTTAGCTACAAATTCACAAATTTCTCGTTTCATACCCGGCCACCAATACATCTGTTTCAAGTCACAATACATCTTTGTACTACCAGGATGAATAGAATATGTACTACTATGAGCTTCAGAAATAATATCATATTTCAATTCTAGATTATTCAAAACACAAATTCTACCACGATAACGTAATATATCAGTACCATCAATACTGTACTCCGAACTCAAATTATTTTGAATCAACTGTCATTTCATTATCAACCTCGAATCTTTGTCTTGTAATTCCCGAATTCGTTGTAGAAACAGATGTTTCGTTCTCAACTCCATTAATACAGAACCATCTTCATTAAGAGTTAAATGAACGTTCAACGCTCGAAGTGCAAACAATGACGACTTTCGACTAAGTGTATCTACAACTACATTAGCCTTTCCCGAATGATAATCAATAACCAAATCGTAATCTTTCAGTAACTCTAACCACCGTCTCTGTCTCAAATTCAATTCTTTCTAAGTCATCAAATACTTTAAACTTTTGTGATATGTAAACACGTGACATTTCTCGCCATATAAATAATGTCTCTAAATCTTCAAAGCGAATAAATCGTAGCCAGCTCGAGATCATGAGTAGGATAATTCTTTTCATGCAACTTTAACTGCTGAGAAGCATAAGATACTACTTTCTCTAATTGCATCAGTACACAGCACAAACCATAGAGAGACATATCACTATAAACAACATACGCTACTCTAGATTCAGGTTGAGTTAATATTGAAGCTTCCATCAACATGTTCTTCAACTGATAAAAACTATGTTAGCACTTATCGGAGCAAACAAACTCAACATTTTTCTATAATAATCTGGTCATTGGCGAAGCAATAATTAAAATTTTTTTAACAAAGCGTCGATAATAACTTGCTAAACCTAGAAAACTTCACACTTTTGAAACAATTTTCAGAGTCTTCCAATTCATCACAGCAGAAACTGTACTCGGATCAACTCGAATCTCATCGGGCGATACTATGTAACCCAAAATCCAACCTCGTGAAGCCAAAATTCACATTTACTAACTTTTACGTGCAACTGCTTTTCTCTAAAAGTCTGTAGTACGATTCTCAAATGTTGAGCATGCTCGGATTCTATCTTGGAATAGATCAATATATCATTAACAAGCACAACAATGAATCTATCTAAATGAGGTTGAAAAACCTGATTCATTAAATCCATAAAAGCAGTAAGGGAATTACTCAAACCAACTGGCATTACCAGAAACTCATAATAACCGTAACGAGTTTTGAAAGCAGTCTTTGACACATCACAGTCTTTAACCTTCAATTGATAATACATGGATCTAAGATCTATCTTCGAAAACATTATGACACATTTCAATTGATCAAATAAATCATCGATACGTGGTAAATGGTATTTATTTTTTTATCATGACTCTGTTCAACTGTCTATAGTCTATACACAATCTTAAAGAGTCGTCTTTCTTTTTCACAAACAATACAGGTGCACCCAGGGAGACATGCTCAATCGAATAAACCCTCGATCTAATAACTCTTGCAACTGTGCTTTCAATTCTTTTAGTTCAGCTGGTGCCATACGGTACGGTGATATTGATATCGGTGCAATTCCAAGAACCAAATCAATCGCAAACTCAACTTCACGATCAGGAGGTAAACCCGGTAACTCTTCAGGAAATACATCAACGAACTCACTAACAATTGGTAACTGGTCTAGATTTGATTCTAAATCTTGGGTATCAAAGATATATGCTAGAAATGCTTCGCTACCTTTTCGTATCAATCTCTGAGTAGAAAAAGTTGAAATAATTTTAACAACATCTTTTGGATTCTCAAACTCAACTGAAATCATCTCTCCTGTCTGACATTTCAAATCGATTCGTTTCTGTCTATAGTTTACCACAGTATCATGTAAAGATAACCAATCCATACCCAGAATAACATCAAATTCTTGAAACGGTAACAACATCAAATCAACAGGAAATTCACAGCCCTTAACTTTCAGTGGACAATTACAAGAAACTAAATTAACTATCACACTCTGACCTACTGGATTAGTAACTTGAATATCATAATCAATAGATTCAACAGGTAACTTTTTTTCCATTACTAATGCAGTGCAAATATAAGAATAAGTTGACCCAGGGTCAATCAATGCATTCATAGTAACATCAAAGAGATAGAATATACCAGCAATCACATCTGGAGTAATAGCTTCCTCTTTGGCTCGAATGGCGTAGGTGCTGTAGCCTCTGACCGTACGACTGTGTCTTTCATTCTCATACGAGTAGTCCCGATAGCACTATTTTGGCCCGGACGTCTACTTTTCTGAGAGATAGACATTTGCTTTTCTTTCTGATCTTTATCCTCTTTTGGCTCTTTAGGACAATTACGAATAAAATGACCAGTCGAACCACATCTATAACAGGCTCTCTATTTACCTCTACACTCTCCAAGATGATATTTCCCGCAATAGCTACAATTGGGCTTCGGAGTATTTCGTACCTACGCTATCAGTTGGTTTAGTAGGTACTTTGAATTCATGTTGAATTGTCTTATTTTTGTTCGAATACTCAGAAACTAAGGTAGCTCGGCTAAAATCATCTTTAGTCTTCTTCACCAGTGATGCAAAAAACGACTTAGAAGAACCTCTTTTGTGAAATTCTTGAATCCGTCTATCCCGTTGTATCTTGCGGTTGTACACTTCTTTTATTTTCTGTACACGATTAGACAAAAAAACAAATTCTCGTATTTCATTACCTCTGATCATCATTTGGATTTCATCATTCAGGCCATCTTCAAACTGGATACACATTTCTTCTTCAATAGGCACAATTTCTCTGGCATATTTGCTGATATGCACAAATTCTCTCTCGTATTCAGCTACTGATCTATTTTCTTGACGTAACTCAAGAAATTCTCTCTTTTTCTTGTCCTGTTACCTTTTCCCAACATATTTCCTTTTAAACTCGATCTGAAAGAATTCTCAGGAAATCTTTTCCCTCGGTACCACAGTTATTATTTTCGACCACCAATTATACGGTTCCTCTTTTAATAACGAAACAACACATCTAAAAAAGTCATCAGGAGAGCAAGCCATTTCTTCGAAAACCCGTAATATATTTTGAAGCCAGTACTCAGCTTTAACCAGATCATCCTCTGATCTACTTCGAAATTTTTTAGTACCACACTTTCTATGTTTCTCAATCGGAATACGTCTATTAGGTTCAATCACTGGAGGAGGTGGAGGTGCAACCGGAGGGACAACAGGTGGTACAATAAGGGGTAGAGGTCGTTGAGCTAGATTTTTCACTTGCATAAACTCGTTGAACCACTGGTTCATATACTCAAAGAACATATTTTTAAGCTCATGTTCATGAGCCGGAGGAATCGAGACATTACTACTCCTCCCATGATCAGAAGTTGGTATGTTACTGTTAACCTCATCATTGCCAGCACGATCAGACCTGTTTGACATTTTTACAATCTATAAGAAAACAAAGGTTACATCGGATCAAACACATTACATTATCGTAGATTATATGGCATGTATTTCTAGACATTTCACACGCTACATTTAGTCCGAGAATCGACTAAATCGTAGCTTTGATACCACTAAATGTAACACCCCTAACCGTATTCGTCGCCGAAACAGGGTTATGAAGAATTAATAGACTAACAAAATAGTAAACCATTCAATTCATACATCAATACAAACATAATCTAATTACATTCAAATACATTCATAATGTCCCTTAATCGAGCCTTCGAGGCCTTAAAAATACATTGAAAATAGTCCGGGACTAAATTAGAAACATTTGGAAATTTTAGCAAAAGAGTTAAAAATTTTAAACTGTAGGGGTCACACATCCGTGTCTTAGGTCGTGTGGACATCAGAAATAGGGACACACAGCCGTGTCTATACTCGTGTAACTAATTAACTTGGGTCACACGGCCAATCCACATACCCGTGTATCAGGCCGTGTACCCCACGAAATGACCTCACATGCTCGTGTGCCAGGTCGTGTATTAGGCTGTGTAACTACCTGACTTGTATGCATTGAACCAACAGGGGACACACGGTCGTGTCGCATGGCTGTATGTCACACGCGACTGAGACACACGCCCGTGTCTCAGGCCGTGTGGCCTTAAAATGAACCTTAAAACACAAGTTTACCATTTCAAATTGTTTGGACCTTAAAAAACTCAAATACTAACAAAAATACCAAATCAAAATGACATTAAACAACACAAGTAAGCTTAATAGAGCTTAGTAAGTTCGACGAGTTAAATGATAAATCTTACTGAACTAACTATAATAATTCAAACAATAAAAATCATCAAAGAGAACTCCCTGTCATTCACAACTTCAATTGATAAATACATCCGTATTTAAATCAATATAAAAACAACTAACATGTATTTCGAATTAATTAAACAAGTTATCTTTCCGAGATTTTCCATTCGAAGAATGACTTACGGGTAAGAGTACATCGTCAACAAAAGCTCATAAGAGCTGGTCCTCCCGAATAAGCCAACAGAAGCTCGAAAGCTGAACAGAAGCTCGTAAGAGCTGATCCACCCAATCACACCAAACAGAAAGTAAAACACGAGAGTTCACAAAAAATGCTGAATCTTGGTTTACTTGGGTAAAATGTCGATATCTCCCTCCAATACCATCTCCACTCTAAAACCCAATCATACACCAAATCATGAATGTACTCAAATCCCGCGTTCAAATCAAACCAAATATCCAATTCAATATTATAATTCAAACAATAATTAATTTTGCAACAATATACCAATCATCAATTTATATAAATGTTAAATTTTAATCGTACGAACTTACCTGGAATGAATTGTAGTAATTGCAGAAGTTTAGAAACTATTCCGCTATTTTTCTTTTTCCACAAGTATCTACGGGATCTTGATCTAAAATATAAAATTACTCATTTATTAGCATAAATTTAATTTCCAATCTATTTTACAATTAATACCCTTTTAATTTTTAAATTTACACAATTACCCTAAACTTTTACCATTTTTGTAATTTAGTCCCTTAACTCGAAATTCATCAAATTAACTAATTTTCTCAAACAATAATCAATCCAAATATTATAGGCCCTCAAAAAACGCTTAATAAACCTAAAATTCACTATCAAACCCTAATATTTTGACACTTTCACAATTTAATCCTAAAATCAAAATTTAACAAAAATCACTTTACAAAATCATCACACAACACAATTAAAGCTCCAAGTACATGATATTCATAAAAAAAATCTAGTATTCATTAATGGAAACTTCCAAAAATTTTAACAGAATAAAAAACAAAGGTACGGGCTAGTTGGACCTAGTTGCAATGATCTCAAAAACATAAAAATTACAAGAAACGAGTATAGAAAACACTCACATGAAAGGTAAAAGACTTGGATGATTCCCCTAGCTTGAAAAACCATGAATTTCAGCTATGGAAATGTAAAATGAAGAAGAAACCTATTTCTTTTTACTTAATTTTGTTTTAATTTCAACTAAATTACAAGTTTACCATTATAATTTCATTATTTTGTCATTTTCCATCAATTTTCCATCCCACTATATTATTTAGGGCTTAATTATCACTTAAGTCCTTCCTCGATTAATAATTACACTATTTCATCACCTAATTGCTATAATTAGCAAGTTTTGCACCTTTTCCAATTTAGTCCTTTTTCTTTAATTAACTATCTAAACATTAATATTTCTTAAAAAAAATTTAATACGAATATAATGACTCAATAAATATTCTAAAAATAATATTTACGAGTCGAAACAACAAAATTTGTGGTTCCAAAATCATTATTCCATTACCACTGAAAATTGAGCTGGTATAGCTCGGTTGTGTAGGATTTGTGCTAAGCCTGATCATCCTACTGACTCGTGACCAATTTTACTTAGGGAGACAACTAGAAAAGTAGATTCCATTGGGAACTTTCCTAGGCCACCTCAAAGGTGTTATAATCCATACTCGAACACGTACAATGCAGGGTGAAGAGACCACCCAAATCTAAGCTATGAATCGAACCATCGATACAATCAAACATATCAACCAAGACAACCTTCGCCTCAACAGTATCAATCTCCAAAGTCATCTCTCGAAACCATAGTAGAAAAGTTAGCCATTAGCATCGAAAAGTTCCAACAAAAGATTGAAGCGCATCTCCAAGAAATGGATTAGTAAATAAGTAAGCTAGTATTCACGGTTAGTCGTTTGGAGAACCAAGGAAAATTACCATCTCAAACTGAGCCGAATCCACGTCCAAATGCGAGTGCTGTCATTGTAAAAGAAGAAACATAGTCAAAACTTGTGCCTGGCGCGAGTTGTGACCACGACATTGAACAGGAAGCTAAACTAGTAGCTCCCAATGAGACGACACCTCATAAATCATTTATTGTACCTCTCCCAAACCCTGGAAGGCTCGCCCAAGTTAAAAGGGAACAAGAGGAAAAAGAAATCCTTGAGACAATCCGGAAGGTAGAAATTAATATTCCTTTTAAACAGGTTCCACGCTATGCAAAATTTCTAAAAGAATTGTGCACCGACAAAAAGAAGTTCCAAGGAAAAGAATGGGTAAATGTGAGAGAAAACGTTTCTACAGTACTACAAAGGAAAATTTCATCTAAGTGTAAGGACCAATGTATGTTTTCTATATACTACAAAATAGGTAATATTGGAATAAAAAAAGAAATGTGTGATTTAGTAGCATCTATTAATGTAATGCCTTTATCTATTTTTAAATTACTAAACACGGGTCTTTTGAAAGAAATAGGGGTGATTATTCAATTGGCAGACAGGTCATGCATATATCTAGAAGGGGTACTAGAAGATGTCCTTATAAAGGTAAATGAGCTAATTTTTCTTGCAGACTTATATATCATTGATATGGAGGACGACAACTCAAAAAATGCTTCTGATATTTTACTCGGGAGATCATTCCTAAGTACCGCACGTTCAAAGATTGATGTTCGTAGTGGAACCCTCATTATGGAATTCGACAGTGAGGTGGTAAAATTTAATGTTTATGAGGCGATGCACTAACCCAACACAATGTCTAATATTTCTAGTGTTGCTATTATTGAACCACTAACAAAATTTCATTTTGAGTATCATGAAGAGAATGAGTTACAAACTGTACTTTGCAAGAGTTTAGACCTCGATACGATGGATAAATTGGAGAAGTTAATGACGTTCAAAGAACCAATTCGTGACACTGTTATTCTATTGGAGACTCCACAATTTCCTAGAAGTCAAGTTAAATATTTTGAACTTTCTCCTTCTAAAACTAAACTCTTGCTTTCTATTTTGCAGGCTTCAAAACTGGAACTCAAATCGTAATCGGAACATTTAAGGATTCCGATAGAGGAAAAGGAAAACCCGAACGAGAAAGCTCGAAGACGCCTTAATCCACCAATAATAGAGGATTTCCAAGTGCATATAATGGAAGAATTAATTCTTGAGAAATCAAACGAATAACACTCAGGTCGTCGAGCTAACGGCGTTAAACAAAAGCGCTTTATAGGAGGCAACCCACATTTATTTTTATTTATTTTCATTTATTTAATTTAATTTTGAATTCTAGTTTAGTTTGAAAATTAAATAAAATATCATTTTAATCCGTTTGATTGTGTTATTTTCTAGGAACATGAACGAAGACAGTCATTTTTTAGGATGTCAGAATTAATTCATGGCATGAGCACGCCTTGTCAAATTTCAATACTGCCATTTGTTGAAACATACACTCAAGACCAGACCGACCAGAACCAACCTGAACTGCCTAAACCACCTTCTGCCAAATTAACACGGGGAGTACACTTAACCCTTCTATTCATTATTGTTTTAAAATTGCATATTGAGGGCAATGTGGGCTAAGTAGGGGGTTCGTAGGACGTGTCATGCTATTTCTTCTTTGCATGTGTTTATCTAAATAATTCCTTAATTCGTTTCGAAAATAAACCTCTAATTCTTATGTTTAATTTATTTTAAAAAGTGGGTAAACCATGAATAACTATTGCTTGCTTGATCAATGAATATTTTGTAGAATTGAAATTGTTATGCTTTAGTCAGTATTTTATGAAAATTTTTGGCTCTTTTAAACTTGCCTAATGAGAGCACTCATTTAAATAAATAAATAAATTTGCTAATAGTTTGGTTAAGAGTGAAGATTCGAAAATGTGACCAAGTTGAGTAATCAGGCTGAGGTGCTTGGGTTATCATCTCGTTTTGCGTGAAAAGGTTTGGTGACAATCCGAAGCTTATAACGCTCTGCTAATCGAGCTGCCTTGAGAAATAAATCGATTAGGGACATATGAAATTGAGTAACCGGGATGAGGTGCTTGGGTTATCATCTCGTTTCGCGTCAAAAGATTTGATTATATCTCGAATTCGTT
>CM025145.1:27518502-27528584 GCA_013467495.1 Gossypium gossypioides
AATTGTTAATATGGCATCTCTACTTTCAATTTGTTCGATGTGGCACTTGAATTTTAATTAGGTCTATCAATATTCAATATGGTACTCAATATTCAATATGGTACTTGCTTTAATGGTGTTAATTTTTACTAAAGCTGACACATGGACCAATTATATATTGCTATGTGGCATTATTTTACAAAAAAAAAAAATCAATCAACTATAAGGACTTGGAAGTAATTATACCAAAATTTATTTAAGAATCTATTAAAAATACTTAAATTAACATATATATATTTAAAAGAAAACATATTTTTCTTTCTCTTCCTCTCTGTTCTTTCTTTTTATTCTCTTCAACCAATAAACCCTAGCCGCCTGCCACTACCACTACACTGTTGTTTAGTTGTCACTTGTCCTTCGGCGAACGCCTCTAATCTTAGGTAAACTCAACCTCCAAAGCTCCACTTATCACTAATACCGTGTCACAATTACCTCCAAAGCTCTTATACCTGTTTTCAAATCCCTAAAATTTATCAACGTAAAACGTCATTCAAGTTTATGATTTCGTTTACAAATGAGAAGAAAGCCTCACGGAGGAGAAGTAGTAGCCGAACTATTTGTTCATTCACACAATATTTGTGCAGCTTAAAAAGGACTTGACATCAGTAATTAAAATGACATAAAGAAAAATATCTATTAGCTGTTACATGGCTTCTAAAACTAGACTCACAATTGGCCCATTATTAAGACTCAATTGAATTAAAACATATCAAATATCCTTCCCTTGAGAGAATCCTTGTCCTCCAAGATTAAAATTATGAAACTTCTTCAACAGTTCATAAAAGATTTCCCAGCTAGCATTTTCTGGAAAACAATTAATCCACTGCACTAACACTTCTGTGGCGGTACGACCTATTTTCTTAGTGATCCTTCTATCAAGTATAACTATACATTCTTTAGCTATAAGTCCATCTCCATCCAAGATAGGCAAAACAAAGGTGGTAGTATGTTGGACAATGTGCTTTTTCAACTAAGACATCTGAAAAACCAAATGATTTTTGGAGCCTAAAGGAAGTTCCAATCTGTAAGCCACCGCCCTTATCTTAACAAGCACCTTATAAGGGTTGAAGTACTTGGCAATGAGCTTTCAACAATATTTGTTGACCATCGATTTTTGTCTATAATCCCCAACCTCAAACTATCTATCAGAATGATGTTTGTCCACTTATCGTTTCATTCGATGTTGGGACCTCTACAAATGGAACTTAAGTAGCTTGATTGCAACTTCTCTAGCTTGTAAACTATAGTCTATTGTCTCAACCTTAAAGTCTCCTGGAATGTAGGGCATATGAGTGGGAGTTGGCTGCCCATAAACTATTGCCTTAACCTTAGATGACTGAGATTTTCATTAGATATTCTAAGAGTGTATGTCAAAATTTTTTTATGTTTTAGCTTGACAAAGCAATTATAAGCAGCCAAGCATGATACACCTAATGTGTAAGTTTGTATTTTGTTAGGTGATATAATCTTATTTATGTAATACTTGCTGAAGTTTTGGGATATGATTAACTACTGCAAAACAATAGTCTTTTGTACATTATGCACTAAAATCTTAATGAAAGTAAGACTATTCTGTTTTAAAATTTTTCTAGTTTTATTTTCTTTTCCACCTCTCTCTTTTATTCGCTTCCATAACTTAACATGGTATCTAGAGCTTAAATTTTTTATCTTAAAGGACTGTGTGTGAGTTGAAAAACCAAAAAAAAAAAACCTTCTTCTACACCAAAAACTTCTTAGAACCTGATATGGCTTACAACAACTTTACAACCCCAAATCCTCAAGTATTCACAGGAGAAAACTCCCCTATTTGGGCAGTGAAGATGAAGGCATACCTGAGGGCTTTTGACCTGTTGGATGCTGTAGAAACAAGTAGAGATGTGCCTCCTTTAAGAGCAAATCCAACTATTGCTCAAATCAAGCAACACAGTGGGGAGGTAGCTAAAAAAGAATACAAGGCTCTCTCTTGTATTCACTTTGTTATAACAGATGTGATTTTCACAAGGATAATGACCTGTGAAATTGAAAAGGAAGCATGGGACAAGCTTAAGGAAAAGTTCCAAGGAAGTGACAGAACAAGGCAGATTCAAGTGCTGAATTTGAGGAGAGAGTTTGAGGTTCTAAAGATGAAAGAGTTAGAGACTGTTAAGGAGTGCTCTGATAAGCTTATAAAGGTCGTAAATCAAATCAGGCTGCTTGAAGAGGTGTTGTCAAACAAGAGGGTAGTTGAAAAGGTACTGGTCAATGTTCTAGAGAGGTTTGAGCTAAAAATTTCTTCTCTAGAAGATTCAAAAGACATCTCAAAACTTACCTTGAAAAAAGTTGTAAATGCTATTCAAGCTTTAGAGCATAGAAGGTTTATTAGACTTGAGGAGTCAATCGAATAAGATTTTCAAGCTAAGCTTAAAGACAAACATGGCAGCAACAATTTTGGAAAAAAACAATCTGGTGAAAGAAAAAACAAAGAGAAGAAAGAAGGAGATGACCACAAGTGGGAAAGCAAAAAAGGAAGGTATCTACCTTGTTCTTATTGCAAGAAAATAAATCATATTGATAAGTTTTGTTGGTTTAGAATAGTGGTAAAATGTAGAGCTTGTAATCAACTTGGACATGTGAAGAAGGTTTGTAAAAACAAAACAAATCAAAAGGGCCAAGCTCATGTTGCTGAAAAGCTCTAACAAGAAGAAGAAATTCTTTTTGTTGCTACTTCTATGCTGAAAATAGTGGAATAGAAACATGGTTGATGGATAGTGGATGCACCAATCATATGGCTCATAATACAAGTCTCTTTTAAGGAGTTGGACAAGTCCTATGTCTCTAGGGTGAATATTGGAAATGGAGAGCTTGTGGATGTCAAAGGAAAATGAATGATTGAAGTCAAAATTTCTTCAGGTACAAAGTTTATTTCTGATGTTTTATTTGTACTTGATATAAGCCAAAGCTTGTTGAATGTAGGACAAATGTTAGAAAAGAAATATGTTTTGCACTTTCAAGATATATCATGTTTCATTTTTTATCCTACTAGTTTTGAATTGATGATAATCAAAATGAAGAACAAAAGGTTTCCAATAAAATGGAAACAATCAGATTTGAATGCTTATGCTAGTGTAGTGGATGATTCTATCTTATGGCATAAAAGACTTGGGCATTATAATAATTCAACCTTGAGATATATTCATGTAAATAAACTTGTAAAACATCTACCTGTTATCTATGACAAAGATAATGTATTTGCTGCATGTCAATTTGGAAAGCAAGCAAAGCTTCCCTTCCCACATAAAAGTTGCTCAAGAGCTACAGAGAAGCTACAACTAGTGCACACCAATATGTGTGGGCCTATGAGTACTCCATCTATTAATGGAAGAGGTAATTTCTCTTATTTGTGGATGACTACAATAGAATGTGCTGGGCATATTTTCTTAAACAGAAATTAGAAGTATTTGAGGCACTCCAAAGGTTCAAAAGCATGGTTGAAGTTGAATCAAGTTGTCTAATGAAGAAATTGAGATTTGATAATTGGACTGAGTACAACTCAAGGGAATATGCTAGTTTCTGTCAACAAGTTGGAATTCAGCAACAACTGGTTGTTCCTTACACTCCTTAACAAAATGGAGTGAGTGAAAGGAAAAATAGAACAATCATAGAGATGGCTAGATGTTTGTTGTTTGAGAAGGATCTTCCAAAAGTATTTTGGGCTGAGGTTGTAAACACCTTAGTATACTTGCTGAATTTGTTACCTACAAGGGTCTTGGTTGGAAAAACTCATCATGAAGTGTGGCATTGTGTGAAGCCTTCAATTGAATATCTCAGAGTTTGTGGATGTGTTTTTTTTCTCTAGTACCAGAGGTAAAGAGAGGCAAGCTTAAAAAAGGCTAAAGTCGCAGTATTTTTGGGTTGTAGTAGCAGCTCCAAAGGCTACAAGTTGTACAATGTGACTACGAAGAAAGTGTTTGTTAGTAGAAATGTCAAGTTTGACGAGCATGCAAAGTGGAATTGGGAGAAAAATGAAATTGCAGCATAAACACCAATTGTTGTGTCTTAAGAACTAATTTCAGAATCTGAAAGTGATACTGAATTTGTAGTTAGGGGCGCTAGATCATTAGATGATGTTTATGCTAGGTGAAATCTGGATACATTAGAACCTACAAACTATGAAGAAGTTGCTAAGCATGATGAATGGAGAGAAGCAATGATTGATGAGATGAAAATGATTAAGAAAAACTCAACTTGGCAACTTGTTGACCGACCAAAAAATTATAAGGTGATTGGTGTTAAATGGGTTTATAGAACCAAATTAAATCAAGATGGTTCTATGAACAAACATAAAGCTAGATTTGTGGTGAAATGATATTTTCAGCAACAAGGAGTTGATTTTTCAGACACTTTTACTCCTGTGGCAAGGTATGACACTATAAGGCTTTTACTAGCCTTAGCAGTAATGAAAGGCTAGAAAGTTTATCACCTTGAAGTAAAGTCAGCATTCCTAAATGGTTTGCTTAAGGAGGAGATATTTTTCGAACAACAAGAAGGGTTTCAAGCTTCAGAAAATAAAGGCAAGGTGTATAAGCTTCACAAAGCTCTTTATGGGATGAAACAGGCTTCTAGAGCTTGGTATAGAAGAATTGATTCCTATTTGCTACAAAAAGGGTTTATAAGAAGCAAAAGTGAAGCTACATTATATGTTAAAAAGCTTCATGATGAGAAACAACCCATTGTTTCATTGAATGCTGATGATCTACTTGTTACGGGAGATAATGAAGTGTCTATAGAGTACTTCAAAAAAAGAATGAAAAATATGTTTGATTTGGGTGAAATGAAGTATATTCTTGGGAACCAATTTGATCATGGTATTTTTATTTCTCAAAGAAAGTATACCTTGGAAGTTTTGATGAAGTTTAAAATGGAAAATTGCAAACCAATAGCTACTCCACTGGTTTTGTATGAGAAGTTGTCTAGGTCAAATAATTTCGAAAAGGTTGATGCTTCTGTTTATAGGTGTTTGATAGGAAACTTGTTATATTTGTCTGCTACTAGGCCAGATATAATGTATGTTGTAAGCTTATCATCTAGATTCATGCAAGCTCCTAGTCAGACTCATTATGGTGCAGCTAAAAGGGTTATGAGATTCATTAAAGGTACATTTAACTATGGCATATGGTATTTGAAGAATGATAGCTGTAAGCTTGAAGGTTATACTAATAGTGATTGGGCTGGAAAAGTGAATGATTGCAAAAGCATTTCAGGTTATGTTTTTTCTTTTGGAAGTGGTGCCTTTGCATGGAATTCAATGAAGCAAGATGTGGTGGCACAATCCTCAACTGAAGCTAAGTATGTCTCTGCTGCAGTAGCAGCTAATCAAGCCATTTGGCTTAGAAAGATCTTGGCTAACTTGGACAAAATACTCATGAAGCTACTGCAATTTAGGTGGATAATAAATCAATTATAGCTATCACCAAAAATCCAGTCCAGCATGGAAGAATTAAGCATATTAATGTGAAATTTCATGCAATCAGAGAAGCTAAAAGACTTGGTGAAATCAGTGTGAGATATTGCAAATCTGAAGATTAAATTGCAGATGTTCTGACTAAGGTTGTCTCAAGGCCTAAATTTGAGTTTTTAAGGACAAAGCTTGGAGCCTCCAAGAAAAATCTCAAGGAGGAGTATTAGATGACTGAGATTTTTCTTAGATATTATAAGAGTGTATGTCATTTTTTTTTTATGTTTTATCTTGACAGAGCAGTTATAAGCAGTCAAGCATGATACACCTAATGTGTCAGTTTGTATTTGGTTAGGTGATACAATCTTATTGATGTAATACTTGATGAAGTTTTGGGATATGATTAACCACTGCAACAACATTAGTCTTTTGTATATTATGCACCAAAATCTTTATGAAAGTAAGACTATTCTATTTTAAAATTTTTCTGGTTTTGTTTTCTTTTCCAGCTCTATTTTTTTTCTCTTCCATAACTTAACAATACCACCATTAAGCAAGTGGAATCCATTTCGACCAATCCTTCGATATTTTTGCAGTCATACATCGGAGGTATGTCTTTAAGCTCTTGTTAACTACCACAATCTGGCCATCCGACTGAGGATGGTATGAAGTTGACATGTTTAGAGTTGTAGCCAACAGTCAAAAGAGCTCCTTCCAAAATGTGCTTAAGAACACCTTATCTTGGTTAGAGACGATACTGCAAGGAACCCCATGAAGGTTGTATATATTGTCTAGAAAAGCATGTGCTACACTAAAAGTAGAGAACGAATGTGCTAAAGTGATGAAGTGCGCATGTTTCCTTAGTCTATCTACCACCACCATTACAATGTTCTTACCTCCAAACTTAGGAAGGCCTTTAATAAAATTAATAGAAATCTCCATATTTTTTTTAGCAATGGAAGAGGCTATAGTAATCCTGGATATGTTGAGTTATCATACTTGCAGGTTTGACATATAGTGCATTCTCTCACATACTATCGCAGTTCTCTTTTAAGGCCCTTCCAATACACAACACTAGTAAGGCTCTTCACTGTAGCATTAACCCCTAAATGCCCCCTATTGGAGAACTACGAAATTAACTCAATAGCATCTTCCTTGGTTAGGATTGCTTCCCACCATCAATCTTCTCTTTCTTCTTAATTGATCTCCTTGCCATGTATACTTTGAACTAACCCCAAAAGATTGTTTAAGATTGTGAATAAGATGCGCCAAAAAATGGTCTTATACCCACGAATGTCAAAATTGTTGGAACAAATCACTGTTTAAAACAGACATAGTACTACATTCCACTCAAGGCATCCTAGATAGAGAATCTACTACCTCATTATGTGCTCCATTCCTAAAAATGAGTGAATAATCGTAACCCATCATTTTACCACTCGAGTTTGTTAAGCTGGAGTTGTGATTTTCTAATCTAGCAAAAATATAAGACTTCGATGACCAATTTTGATATGAAAGTGCCTTCCCAAAATATAGTTGTTACATTTCTTGACAACAATCACAATGGTCATAATCTTTTTTTCATAAATTGATAGAGCTTGATGCCTAATAGAGAAACCTTTACTAAAAAAAGCTATGGGCTTGCCCTTTTGTGTTAGAATAACTTCAATGCCAATATTTGAGGCATTAGATTCAACCACAAAGGTTGCTTCAAAATTAGGAAAGGCTAATGTCGGGGCACTAGTCATAGCCTCTTTGAGTTGTAGTCAAGATGTCGTGGTTTGGTAAATCCATATAAAGGCATTCTTATTGAGAAGATTAGTGAGAGGTTGTGCTATAGCTCTATAATTCCTCACAAACCTCCTATAATTTCCGGTCAACCCGAGCAACCCCTTTAATTCCTAAATTGATTGAAGTAAAGGCCAATTGGTAATACACTCAACTTTCCTTGCATCCATTGATACCCCTTGAAGATTCATAACATGACCTCGAAATTCAATTTGCTCAGATCCAAATTTTCTTAGATACGACTGAAATAAGTTGTTCATGATGCTTTCAAAAGTCGAGGGTGCATTAGTAAGTCCAAACAACATTACTAAGAACCTAAGGTGATCTTGATGGGTTTTAAAAGTCGTTTTGTGCATATCAACCTCATGCATTCGAATTTGGGATAACCTAAACTTAGGTCAAATTTGGAGCAGAATCAAGTTCTGGCTAACTCATCTAATAATTCTTTGACTAAGGGAATAAGAAATTGATTGAACGCTTCAGCCATTGGCGTACGAACACCAGGGCAGAGACTAGCTAACTAATTAATTACCTAAAAACAGAAAATGACCAAATTGTAAATCACGCAAACTATGAAACTAGAAAATTCAATAACAGATAGTGGTTGGTTGATTTCCACTTTGTTGGTTAAACTTTGAATTAGGGATCTAAATTGCTAACACTCCTAAATTGGCTCAATTTTACCTTTCGGCCTCAATTTTACCAAATTAGACAAATTAGTCCAGTTTATCTTCGACCTCACCAAACTAACTTGGGACGAATCGGATTGATGCTTGATAAGATCTCCTCTTTGTCTCACTTATCTAAATTTCTCTTAGGGGCATTAATCATAAGTTTTGAATTCTATTTTATTTAGTCTAAATTTTGTGATTTAGTCCCTGAACCCAAAAATAAAATGCCCATTAAGCTAAAGGATTAAAGTGTAACTACAAATAAAGTTAAGGTATTAAAAAACAATTAGTACCAAGCTACAGCAAACTTAACTACCTAACTAACTACTGTCGAGTGTGAAATAATAATCGAATTGTGCAAGTATACACGCCGAATCAAGTAATAAAGTGATAAGTGATATCATCTCCACGAGGATTGAAACAGTATAATCTGGTCAAGTTATTAAAGTGAGGTATGATTAATGTTATAACAAAAATAATTATAAGAATGTAGTGGTAATTTGAAGGAAAAATGATGCGTGCAGTGATGAAAAATGCTATGACATGACCAAACAAGAGTAAGAATGCAATGGCAAATTCGAGAATAATCACGTGAATAATATGCAAACGAACAAGTAAACATCTAAAAATGCTATGGTGAAGATACTACGACAAAGGATAGAGGGTCTACAATGTTGATTTGGAAGGTCGAGATTACTAAGAATCTGCCCTTACTGACAATAATGCCTCGGTAAAACCATACTCAACCTACTACTCAGAAGAGTTCTAAAATGACCTTCTTCTTTTGAAAATAAGACCTCAATTTACCTTGCTTTAAGTGATATATGTCTATAGGCCTTTAGCATGGTACCCTGCATTGTTTTGTTTTCTTTCCATATGAACGCTGCTATATGTCTAAAGGTTGCTACAAGTGTTTCGTCGAACACTTGCTCATATCATTCAATTTCAATCTCATTAATCTAACCTTGTCAGAATTAGATTAATTTAATGAACATGTTGTACATCCATCTATGTCTAGAGTTTCCAAACATGTAATTTTATAAAAAACCATTGAATGAAACAATGTATTTAAGCAGATCTACGCTTCAGTCATTAAAGAAAATAAGGGTTTCATCAAGTAATCCCAACCCCGTAAGATTTAGCTCATGGGTTGGCAATTAAAATTTAAATCCAAAGTATCATTCAACATCGTTTTCATCAAATAAATTCACGAAAAGTAATCAAGAAGTAATGGAAGAACTTTGGGAAGATAGCTGTCGCTTATCCAACCCACACTCCAGCGATGTAGTGTCCTATGGTGGCTGAGAGAGACTGCCTTCGTCTTCCTCTTCCCGTCTCTACTCAGCCGTTACCCTCTATTTTTTCCTAAGGATCTCTATTTTATTCTCTCCGCGCTCTTTAGGGTTTCCTCCTTTGGCTTTTATAATTGTTTTCCTTAGGGTAAATCCAACAGTCCATGATTTTCTTTCCTCTTTTTCAGATAGATATATCTGGTACAAGTTCAACTTGGCCTAAGTTCGGTATGCTTTGAGTGCTGATTGGCATCTTCCTGGAAAGGCCACGACATTCGTGTTGACAAATTTCTCTACCCTTTGCCTCGACAAAACTTCACACCTTTACTTCTTCTTTATCATGTTGCACCTGCTAATCCACCACCATACACAACCCTTCCACAAGCAATTAAAAATAACTAACATTTAAGTACAATCTAAGCTCCTAATGTAATGTTAAAATAAGAAAAATACTAATGGAATGTCCTAAAATACAACTAAATGTACCTAATCATAGACAATTAGCTAGATCTAAAGGCAAGAAATATAACTCTTTTCAAGAGTTATCACACCCCTAAACCTAAGTTATTGTTTGTCCTCATGCAAAATATACATGAATGCATGAATGCAACAATTTGTGCACATAACCACTTTGTATTGCTAGCCTATTTAAAGAATAATATATACTTCAGTTCTCAGCAATGTTCTATATCTAAAAACTTGTTCGAGTTTCAAAAGTTTGCTCAACAAAGGTAGTGCAGAAAATTGCTCCCTAAAAACAAAATTTCCTAAGTACTAGTGTGTGCTTTTTGGCCATAGCAAACATCTCCTAATTTACTCAATTCATTTGTTACCTAAACTCAAGTTACTTTGTAACCC
>CM025145.1:27552750-27566005 GCA_013467495.1 Gossypium gossypioides
GGTGCAAGTGGTGGTGGCTGGAGCACTTGTTGTTGGTGCTGCTAGTTTGTTTGTGGTGTCGGTTGTATTGGGGCTGTGGGAGACTTTGAGAGGGATTTTACGGTCTCTTCTATTCTCTTCTTCTTCTTCTTCTTCTACCCAACTAGGGTTCTTAAATTGGGTGGATTTCCATCGTGGACATGTCCAATGTGGCTAGTTAATTGGCCATGTCACCTGTCCTATTTGGCCTGTAACGAAAAATGTTAGTAGGTGACTGATTTGTCACTTTTTGATAACGTTAGTGACTGATTTGTCATTTTTCTAAAGTTTAGTGACTATCTTGTTATTGGAACCAAAGTTGAGTGATTATTGGTATAATTTACCAAAATATTAATTATTTATCGAAACCAACTTCTTCTAAAGTTGGCTCTTAAAATACTTTTTTAAGTTTAGATATTGTGAAGTTTATTACATGATGAAGTTTATTACATGATGAAGTCATCATAAAACTTGTATTTTCTCTATCAAAAGGAAAAGACTGTAAAGTACAATTCACAAGATTTTGATTTTCATGAGTGTCAAGTTTTAGCTAGTGACCTTGGATTGAGGAATTTATTTGCTCATTGAGCATACCAACTCATTTAATATAAATAACTCCTTAGTCTTTTTTATCCATATATATGAATTAGGAAAATGATTTTCAAAACAGCTAAGTTCGTGAATTATTTGGAAAACTAGTTGACAGAGAAGAGAGAGGTGAAGTTGGCACCTTGGAGGGTTGACTTCAATTAAAGTCGGCTCCTGGAGGTGTTGACTTCAATTTACGTACCTGCTTGCCTGCATACAACAATTAAGGGAAGTACATAGAGGCTGAAAAACAAAGCTTTCTCGTGCATGATAGGCTGGAAAAAGGTAGAATTGGGATGATGGAACAAGGTAGGCTGGCTTCTGGTTAAGATGATGGAACAAGGTAGGCTATGAGTAACAGGTAAGTGAAATAGTAATAGCCAAGATGGGGGAGGTAGAAAATTGTATATATACACTTTCATAATAGGGCAAGTAGAGTAAGTTTATTCAACTTCTTTCCTTAAGCATTGTTATTTTCTTCTAGTTATTATCTTTTAAATATTTTGTAATCTTCATCTGTCTTCTTCAATCTTTGTAAGTTTTTTTCATGATATTAGACAATAGACTTACAAATATTGATATATTGATTAATTTTTTTAATTTAAATTGATATTATACACAAGAATTCTATACAAAAATAAGCAATAGGTTTTATGTTGTGGTGAACTGTAATGGTTGAATTCGGGATATAGATATTGATGTAATCTTTGAGTCGAGAAGTCCGATTAACATGATGTTCAAAAAAGACATCACGTTAGTAGAGATGAAGTGCAAAATTAGTAAAAAAATCGGAACTCTGATCGGGTTGTTAAGGTGTAGATATATTACATGTGACAATCCAGTGAGATATTCTACAATCATGTGGTGGATAATGATGATGATCTATAGACAATAATTGCACTTCATGAGTCTAATGGTATTGGAAGAGTGGAGCTGTATGCCAAGCTCGACATCATTGAAGAAGGACATGGAGAGTCGACATTCCAAGCTCATCTAGGTCCCCTGTAGTGGATTTGCAAATTGGAACACCGGATTCGACATACGGGTTGATTAATAGTTTCATACCACTATTAGAAACTCTTTTTATTTTAGATAAGTACACTCAGATAAGAATGCAGTCAGGACGTTTTGCATCGCAATTTCTAGAATCCAAATTAAGTGGTGCTCCAAATTTATATGAGGTGCCATCAAATTTTGCTAGAATACACCATTCCCAATTAGAGCCAAAAGTGCATGAGAATATCACTGACTTGCTATTTGGAGAACTCACCGGTGACTTTAACGATGTTGATTATGAGACCGGAGAACCTGTACATGTTGGTGATATTGGACAAGATATTTTGAAATATCAACCTCTAACCCGTATACTTGAAGTTAAGTTTGACAGAATGAGAGGACTTAAGTTTTCGAATTATCCACATATCACTCTTGGTTATACCACTCCAGTCGTTACACATTCAGGGCAATTGGCTGTTGGTACTCAGTTTCCAATGAAAGAGGTTGCCATTTTAGCCATTCAGATGTACAATGTTAAAGAATTATTAAATTAAAAAGTTAATGTATCTACGGTTTGTGAGGGGTGTTACACTACATGCATCATTCGTTGTGGAAATTTTTATTTACACTACATACATATTTACATTACATGCATCCACATGTAATTTTTTTTTACTAAATTACAAATTTAATGTATCTAAATGACAGCTTCTGTAAAATTCAATCTACTTCTGTGAAATTGAACAAAGACCAATCTACAAAGATTTCAAAAGTTCATAATGACGTTATGACGTGAGGGAGTTCTTCGTCGTGACGTTTGTAACACCCTTCGCTTGGTCTAGTTGTCGGACCTGAGCTATAGGATACTACAATAATACAACTTGTACTTTTGCTACAACACAAATGTTGATGCAGCTCGTGTATTGAGACTACATGAAATCTGATGGTCTAAGTGTGTAATAGGAATCTTGAGGTTAAAGGATGCTTGTATCTGAAAGATTGAAATGTGTATATGTGTATGGAAAAACATGAACATGTTTTTCATGTACGAGTTAATGTATGACGAGTCTGTGTCTATATCTGGAGTTGTCTAAAAGGGTTTGTCAGGAGTTTAAACATTAAACTCTGAAAGGAAAAGTCCATGGCCATGACACCCTAATGGAAATGACCATATCGTGTAAGACCATAACTGGGTTATGGCATCATATGGAAAAAAAACTAAAGGAAGGTTATTACCTAAAAGGGGTTCTCTGCGTGACCCTAGGCAATAAGGGGCAAACCTCACGTAATGTGAGTTGAGGCAAATCCCTATCGCATAAATACCAAAAAATGGAAAGCATTTGTGGCGAACCTCTAAAAGGAAAGCCCGGTGTGAGTACTAACTTAAGTATCAATAGAATTTAAGTCATACATTTTATAAAATTTGCAAAAATTATATATATCAGCACAATTTCACAAATGACAGTATGCATGATAATGTCAATGCAGAACTTTTCAGAAATCAATACAAGTTTTTAGAAAATGTTTCTACCCAACTTCGTTACACACCATAAAGAGTTCCGTCCAATAACACACCACAATATGGACACGCCACTAGAAAATGCAAATAAGCTGCCAGATATAGATATTTGTGGACAAGTCACCATAATTGCAGATAAACTACTAGAATATGTGGTTAAACCACCCGAATATGCAAATCATTAAACTATCAGAATCTTCCTCCTTTCAATACCATCCCAACCCCATGCATGTGATATGACATACAAAACAGAAGTTTTCAATGGGCATGCTTAACAAATGAATCAAATTTTTATTATCAGAAGCGATACAGTAGGCATGCTTAACATGAGAATCATAATATCCTTAATAGAAACAGTGGCACGATGTATTTTTCATGCTTATCATATAATGTCATTAAATCAGATATCATAAGTGTTGTAATATGAACATCATATCACATTTATCAGTAAATCACACAAACACATTCACATCATCACATATTAATCAGTTCTGAATCACTTACTTAGAAATAATCCTTTTTAATGGATTTAGCATCCCATTTTGAATACATAGTGTATTCACATATATTCACATTTCAGAGAACTTAACAAAGTACCAATCATTAATAGTTATATTGATATGAGTCTCAAGGCCCAATTTCTAGTCCATGGATGTAATGGCTTACACTACCTCAACGCCCAACAATAAGGTCAAATGTCAAGAAAACCAAAACCAAGATTAGACCAAAGCCAATATGTGAGGATGAATCTTTTCAAGGAAACGAGGAGTGATACATGCACAGAATAGGTGAAATGTATTAAAGTTAATTCAACCAAGCTGTCAATTTCCAAGCTAAAAAGATTAGTCAACTTGCGACAATTTTTTGGATGGGATTCAAGAATTTTTGGATTAAGATTTCTCCATATAATTTGAAGATCTATCTCTTAGCTTTGAAACGCACTTTGAATAACTTAATTTTGAGTTTAGGAACTCAAGTTATGACTGTTTTAGTGAAGACTGCACAGGTAGAATTTCTAGATAGGGTTATTACGAAAATTATGAGTTCCGAGCTTCTAATTTGGGTTTAAATCATATTGGGTTTGGGTTTTAGGCTTAAATGTTATTATATATGAGCCCAATATTTTATTTATCAGCTTTTATTATTTTATTATTTTATTATTCCAATTTTTTTATCATTATTAAGTATTTTAAGTTATTTAGGAGTTTTATGTCAATAAGAAAGATTAGTTTAAAACTACTTCTTGTTTACGTTAATTAGAGTTAGTATACTTAAAAGCTTTATTTAGATTTATTTAGCTAGCCTAGATAAGTGTCTTTGAATTGTACAAAAATTAATTCATTATTATTCAACAACTTCTCTTTTGAGTTAATAAATTCTCTTTGAGTTTTTCTTTTTAAGAATTTTTCTTGAGTTTTCTTTTAGAAGAGTTTTAACAGTCTTTTCAAATTGTGGGGATTATCTTCAAAATTTTTCTTGCCAAGTTTTCATTCCTGGAGGGGAAATTAGAGCCACTTGACGGGGGTTGAGGATTCTTCTTGTTTTCAAGGCTCCTTAGGACTTCTACATGTCACGTTCCATCTTTCCATTTATCTTCTTTATTGTTCTAATTTTTTATTTATTGTTCTTTTTTATTTATCTTAGTTATTTATTTAATTGCTTTCTTTAGTTTTTTATCTGACTTGGATACATTTTCATTTCAGGTTGTGTCAAAATCCAAGTTTCTTTCCAAACGTCTAGAGCCCTAAGTCAACTCTGTGAATTGGACAAACTTATGATCTTGTTCTGCTCATCTGCATCATTTGGTATCAAATTCTTGGGAGTTTTAGGTGTTATTTGTGTTCTTGTAAACTGATTTCCAACAAACAGTCTCAAAACAGTTTTTTACTCAAAAAGTTTTCAGTAAGTGGCTAAACATTTTTCAAATGATTTGAAATTTTACATATTGATTCTTGGCACTGTTTTAGAATATTAAAAAATATTTCCTACAAAAAAGTGATTTAAAAAGTTAAAAAAATAGAAAAATAAAGAAAAAAAGTTTTAAAAATATTCTATGGGTTGAATTTTATGTCAAAACTTTCTAGATCAGATCTAAATTATTTGAGGAGGCACCAGTTTAAATTTCGTGATTTTTGAAAATCGGGAACACTTCGAACAAAGTTTGTCAAGTTGCTTTGCGATTTTTTGAGTTTTCGAGTTTCAGAGATTTTTACTGACTCTTAGCCTTAGGTTTTCATTTTTTTATTGTTCATTTGCGCATTCTAACACTTTATTGTTTCTTGTGTTAGTAGGTTAAAGCACGTTCCACATTCCTTCCTCCGTGCAACCTAATTCATTGGTGTCTAGTCGATACTGGACTCCTAGTCCTACTAGGTTTGCTTTGCTAGTTTGATTCTAATACATTCTGATTAGTTGATATAAACACTTTTAAAAGACTTACAAAATTAATTCTTACCTCATTGAGAATTTGATTTTTATTTTCGAGTGCATAACAGTACGGTTTGATTCATTTTTCTTTTCTTAAGTGTTGTGTTCTTTTCAGGCTTTCATAATGATTCACGATACTATGATTGAAAAGTTGCAAAGGGATCCAGAGGTTCAAGATGCCCAAGATCAGTAACAAGATACTATTCTAGACATGATCAGCAAAAATTTGAAATGTCTAAGTACCAAAATTGAGCGTCGGGATCGTAATTTGGGAGATAAGTTGATTAGCCTCGTCTTCGTGCAAATAATGTTTTAGTTGAGGAGCTTGAATACAAGCATTTTTATTATGTTTTAGTTGAGTTTTTAGAAGTTCATTTAATTTAATAAAAAAGTGTAATTTAAGTCTTTTGTTGACCTTAGAGGCCGAATGAGGCCTAAGGGTGAGCTAATATACTTTGTGAGTGTGCAAGAGACCATTAGAGGGCGTACCAATACTGGTCACTGTGTTGCTACACGGAGAGTTTGATGTTGCAATATAGGAAGCAGAGAGCAAGAATTCCAAGACTACCTTTAGTGTCACGACACACGCCTAAAGCTACCCTGAGTACGAGTATATTACCTTCGATATCACGACACAGGAGTCGCGACATAGGTCTTGTACAGGAAGAACTTACGAGCCAGGGGTGTTTTGGTTTGTATATCAAATATTAAACATGAGAGTGTTAGTTGGCCTAAGGTTGAGGACGATGACAACCCTAACTCTATAAATAGACTCATTTAACACTTGTTATGGACAACTTTTCATACTTTATAATTTTCTTTGTAATTTCAGTTTTCAGTTTTTACTTTTTCTTAGGCTTTAGGTTACTTTCAGTTTTGTTATTTGCATTTTTTGATAGATCTAATTTGTGAAACTTGATCAAACTCATCATGGATTTCGCGCTTCAACCAATACAGTTTAGGATTCTCTTAAACCTTCGACTCTTGACTTGCTCTTAATGTTTATCTTTTACAACAAGTTTATTATGTTTTTGAGATCAATGAGGAACTAATCCACTTATTGGGGATTAGCGAGTGGAGGTATGATTAATTAATTGTTGTGTAGGGTTTTCTTAGTGGATCAGCTGTTTGGGAAAGGAAGAACTTAAACCTTAGGCTTGACGACCCTAGGAAGTCATCAAGGTGGGAATTAACCCAAAATTGGTATGGCCTATTCGTGAACACCTTAGCCCCGAACCGGTCTAGATTGTGAGGTTGAGAGTTAAGTAGTTCTTGCTGACTCATTATTCTAGTGGAAGATCGAGAGATCCTGCTAGGGTAACGACTAGTTGATTGAACAAAGAACCCAAAGCAGCAGTTAGTTATGACTACCGAAGCGAGCTAATCACCCATGCTCAGATCATATTCAATTTCTATATCAAATTTCCCAAAGCCTTTCCCTTTATGTTATTTTATTCTTTATTTATAAAAATACCAAAAATATTTCTTTATTTTTATTTGTAATGTAATTTATTTAAAGTGCTAATTAGCTTTATTTGTGATCCTATTCGCCATTCCAGTCTGTAAACCAGTCATCGTCACTTATTTACCCTTAGCATTTTTCAGGCGTACACTTCTAGTTCGACAATAATCCATAACATTGTGTCTTGTCAACCAGTCTAACCCCAAAATTGCATCAAACTCATGAAACTCAACAATAATAAATTTGCCAGCCAAAAAGCAATTGACAATTTCTTATCAATTTATTCACCACATTACTTTGACCCAAGGGATTTGTTACTAGCACAATTGTTTCAGAGTATACTACCTCAAGATTAAGACCCTTTATAACCTTAGTACAGATATATGAATGAGTAGAACCTGGATCAATCAAAGCATAAATACTGTTTCCAAGAAAATAAAATTTACCAATTATTACTTCAGGCAGAGTAACATCCTCCTTAGCTTTCATCACATAAGCTCTTGTCAGTACTCTAGAACTTGGCTTACTTAGGTTTTTCCTCTGTGCTCCCTGTACTGAACTTGATTTAGCTATCATTCCAGATGTACTTTCATGCTGAATCTTTTGAGGACTTCTAATTGATTGTTCAGTGCTTATATCAATCTTAGATGGGCAATCCTTAACCATATGTCTTTAGACCCACATCCAAAACATGTCCCTAAATGCTTCCTACGTTCACCACCATGATTCCTACCATAATATTCACATTCACTTTTCATCATTCTAGAACCACAAGAACTTTTCATAGAAGCAGCTGGTCTACTTAGTCCTTCACGTTTGAAGCCTATAAACTGTGAATCTTTTCTCGAAGCTGAAAAAGTTTGATTTCTAGGTTTCTTAAAACCTGTTGGTGATGGAGGACTTGACCTACCTCTTTTCATCCATTCTCTTTCAAAATTCTTTCTTCTATCTCTAATGATCAATTCCATCTTATGGGCTTTTGTTGTCATTGTTACAAGAGTTTTACATTTAGCTGCTGCAACTAGTGCATAAATCTCATCCCTTAGACTCTATTCAAATTTATCACACATTTCTTTTTCAGTTTGAAACATGTCCTTTGTATAACGGCAGAGTCTGAGAAATTCCCCATCGAATTCCATAACGATCATTCTCCCTTGCCTTAGATACAAGAAATCCTTCTTCATCTGTTTAACATACATTTGATTAACATATCTTTCTCTAAAATTTTTTCAGAAAGAAGTCCCAGCCAATAAATTGCTCAGGAGTCACACTAACCAAGACTTCCCACCATTGGTAAGCTTCTCCTTCTAACAACGATATAGCACATCAAAAACTATCATCAAAAGTAAATTTCAATTCATTTATTACCCTATACAGATGAGATAACCACTGCCCAGCCACAGTGGGATCATCACCTTTGTCACTAAGGAACTCATTGGCACCTCTTTTCCAGATTTCTCTTACAAGGTCAACCTTAGGTGGAGCCACAGTAGATATTGGAAGAGCAGGGTGTGCTGGACGAACCACCTCAGGCAATGGTTGTTGTGGCTGTTGTTGTTGAGGCTCTTAATTGTTTCTCATAAATTGATCGAATAACTGGGCCATCATAGTGAAAAACACATTCCTAAATGCATTCCTTACATTTTCCATATTATTAGTAGTAATAGCTTGTTCCTATATAGACATATGACTTTCCATTTCCTCACCTGTGGTTTTTCTAGAACTGTCAGACATTTTTTTATAGAACTACAAAAGAAAATTTAACTCAGTTTAAAACACTAAAGAGTAAGCCAAAGGCGTACTATACATGAAGGGGTGTAACATAACCATTAGTTTTTCGAGAATCGGCTAAACCTTGGTTCTGATACCAACTTATAACAAGCCAAACTCGATCATTTAGGAGGATCCGAGTATGTCGTGTCACTACTTAGAAATCATTACCTTAAACTATTTCTGGTGTAAACTTTATAAAGCCATACTGATTAAAATAAACCTTTAATGAAATACAAAAAATAGAGTATAAGCCATATAACGTATCCAATTTCAGTAAGGTATTTTATTACCCCAAAATAATGTACTTCTAAAACATTCCATAAACTTCAATGAACTTCATTAAATCATAATTCTTCAACATGAGTCTTAAGTATAATTTTTTTTTCAAACTACAATCAGACATCACCCCTATCGTCATGCATAATATAAAATAATAGAAGTCTTACAGCAGCAGAGGTCCTCTGATGTAGTCTAACAGAATTTCCTTTTCTTCAATAGCAAGCCTGAGAAGGAAAAGTGACTGCCTCCAAACGTACCAACGTCCAGAGTAGAAATCCTGCACAAAATATGTTAAATAGGTGGTATTCGCAAGTACACGAGTCAGGTTGTAATATAGTTACAACAAATTAGATGAGTACTCTGAGGATCGTACCCAAGGGAGGCGAGCACTAAATTAATCCTAACCTAATCAAATATAGAGCTAATTAGTACTTTCAATAAACTATATTATGACTAAACATATAGAAAGAGTTTTTAATAACTAAAGAAATAAAATAATATAAATAGAAAAACTTGGAAAATTTGCTATGGAAACTTTAATCAGATTTGAGCATGGGTGACTAGCTCGCTTTAGGCTCTTTGTTCAATCAACTAGTCATTACCTTAACAGGATCTCTCGATCTTCCACTAGAGTAATGAGTCAGCAAGAACTAATTATCTCTCAACCTCACAGTCCAGACCGGTTCGGGGTTAAGGTGTTCACGGATAGGCCAAACCAATTTTAGGTTAATTCTGACCTAAATGACTTCCTAGGGTCGTCAACCCTAGGGTTTAAATTCTTCCTTTCCCAAATAGCTGATCTGCTTAAGAGAGCCTTGCACAACAATCAATTAATCATACCTCCACTTGGTAATCCCCCAAAAGAGGATTAGTTCCTCATGGATCTCAAAAGCATAATAAACTTGATGTAAAAGATGAACATTAATAACAAATCAAGAGTTTAAGGTTTAAGAGAAGCCTGAATTGTATTTAATTGAAGCACGAAATCCACAAAGAGTTGATCAAGTTCCACAAATTGGATCTTCTGACAAATGTAAAATTGAAAATAACCTAAATTCTAAGAAAAAGGAAAAACTAAAAACTGAAATTATGAAGGAAATTATACAATATAAAAAGCTGTCCATAACAAGTGTTAAATGAGCATATTTATAGAGTTAGGGTTGCCGCTGTCCTCAACCTTAGGTCAGCTAACGCTCTTGTGTTTAATATTTGATTGTGCAGACCAAAACGCCCCAGGCTCATAAGTATTTCTCGTACAAGATCGGTGTCGCGACACCCTAGTGTTTGTGTCGCGACATCGAAGGCAGTATGGTCATACTTAAGGTAACTTCAGGGGTGCGTCGCGAAATCCCTTGGTTGTTTCACGACACTAAAGGCAGTCTTGAAATTCTTGCTCTCTACTCCCTATGTTGCGACATCCAGCACCCCATGTCGCAACACAGTGACCAATATTGAGTTGGTGCTCCTTCTAATGGTCTCCTGCACACTCACAAGGTAGGTTAGCTCACCCTTGGGCCTCATTCAGTCCTCAAATTACACTTTTTATTGAATGTAAGTGAAACAAAGAAAACTTAATTAAAACATAATCTGCTACATCGAGTTACGACAAATCAAAAGGTAATTAAGTAAGTTTAAAAGAACTTAATGAGTTCCAGAATAAAACATATCAATAGTTACTAATTCTTCAAGTAGACCTTTTCAAAGATTTGAACACAATCACATATTTCATCAGATGGCGAGTACCACACACAGACAGACTATACGCTGGTTTACTATTTCCTTTGGCATATACAATACGCCCATATGACCATTTAGGCAAACCTTCTTAATGTTAGCCACGTAGCCAGATCCATAGTCAGATTCATATCATTCATTCCATTGATATTCCTTTGTATCATTTTTTTATGTTTTTTTAATATGGTTTGCAACATACATTTGTCATACCAGAGGCTACACAACCATTTTCATGTATCCCAATCTACCAGTTCAATGTACATTCCATTGAAGGCAACACCATGAATATAATTATTTAACATTATTTTTATGAATCAGTCCATATCATTATTTTTAGAAGCATAAGGTAGTGGCTTAAGATGAAGAATGGTTCTTACACTTTAACACAGACCTTACAGACCTAGACTAACAACTCTAAGCAACCATTTTTCTTGTACACACGTTTCACTTTTGCAGAGTATAAGTACTTACATTACACGAAATATAAAGTAAGAATACTACATACATGGAACTAAGAAGGAACTCATTAGAAATACAACAAAGTTTAGATAGTAAGACCTTTTCCTTTTTCACTCGGACCTTCTATAACGTCTTGAGCTAAAATATGGATAATTACACTTATCAGATCATTACTCCATTGAATGCAAACACACATGCAAGAAACACTAACACATAACCCAGAATTAGGAAGTTTCATTCCTTACATATAATTCTAACACTTATGCATGCAGAGCTAAAAATACGTAAATAACTATAAAAATAACCTAGGGTTAATCAGTATTTACCAAAGAGCTAAAACAAACGTGGGAGGTGGCTGAATACAGCGAACCCAACCTTAGTAAGGTTTCTAGACTTAAGCTTTGAGAGAGTGGATGCAGATAAAATCAAGAACATGATGAATAAAAAGAACACGCAAAGTTTATTGGTAAAGACACTGATATCATTATATACTTAAGCATAAAAACAAAGTTTAGTGGAAGAATCAAATTATTCCACTAGCAATCCTGATTTTCATGATTAGGTGTGTTTATCATAATTTAAGTCTTATCAACTACAGTATCATAGTTCCATTCTAACCAGTTATCACTGGACTAACTAAATAGTCTTATAAAAATAATAAACAAATATATGAAACTACTAATTTGACGACTTCGCTAAAACATATAGGGTGGCGTATACCCCACAGAAGAATTTGCCAAGACACAGAATTCACCAATCGACACATACATAGAATCTTATACTTGATCATATCTAATACTTTACTTACTCAACGCTATACTTAGTACAATAAAAAATAACCAAATATAGAGACTTTGTTGGGCGGCCTGTTACAGGTTCACAGGATAAGGTGAAAGAAGTTCGCGAGATAGAAACTATGAAAGACTTTCCTGATGTGTTCCCTGACGAGTTACCTGGGTTACCTCTAGACCACGAAGTGGAGTTCTCTATTGAGTTGTACCCTAGTAGTTCACCAATGTCCGCTACACTGTATCGTAAGACACCCAAAGAACTTAAGGAGCTGAATATACAACTTCAAGAGTTACTTGATAGAGGCTTCATTTGACCAAGTATATCACCTTGTGGTTCAGCAGTGTTGTTTGTGAAGAAAAAGGATGGTAGCCTAAGGATGTGCACCGACTACAGGCATTTGAACAAACTGACTTAAAAAACAAGTACCCTTTGCCAAGAATTGACAATCTGTTCGACCAGCTGCAAGGTGCCATAGTCTTTTTGAAGATTGATTTGAGATTTGGCTACTACCAACTTGAGGTGAAGGAGTCTGACATGTTGAAGACAACGTTCAGAACGAGGTATGGGCATTATGAGTTTCTATGATGCCCTTTGGGTTAACAAATGCACCTGCAACATTCATGGACCTGATGACTCGAGTGTTCCATGAATACCTGGATCATTGTGTGGTAGTGTTAATAGATGAAATTTTGGTGTATTCACAAATTGAGGAAGAGTACGATACTCATCCGTGAACTGTGTTACAAGTTCTTCAAAGAAGCAATTGTTCGCAAATTTAGCAAGTATGAGTTTTGGCTTAAGGAAGCTGCGTTTTTAGGGCCCAAAGTTTTAGCTGAAGGGATTCGTGTCGTGTAGACCCAAATAAAATCGAAGCCATTGTGCAGTGGAGATCACCGAGAAGTGTTACTAAAGTGTGAAGCTTCTTAGGGCTCGCAGGTTGTAATAGCTCCTTTTTCAGTGGTGTTGGAAATAGAGGTTTTGGGATCACAAAGCCGACGAGTGATTTTGAAAATATTATTAATTAATATTTATGAGCCAAATATAATATTATTGAAATTTTAGTTTAATAAATTTTGTTAATTGAAAGAATAATTAGGTTCAAGTAGTATGTTCCTAAAGTCAAGTGGTTTTAGAAAATGAGGTATCGGGACCTCATTTTTGAAAAACGAGCTCGTAAATATTTTTACTGAATATTTACGGAGTGATTA
>CM025145.1:27573812-27585166 GCA_013467495.1 Gossypium gossypioides
GGGAGCTTGAATACAAGCATTTTCGTTATGTTTTAGTTAAGTTTTCTTAGTTTTATTATATTCAATAAACTGTGCAATGTAACACCCTATACCCAGCCTGGTCGCCAAGACCGAATACGGGATGCCACACCACCGTCTTCTGTCATATATAACGAGTGAAAGTTCATTCCAAAAGAAACATCTTTCATATTATCATTCGTATAGGTTTTAAGTCAATAATATTTGTTAGTTATCAATGTTACATGCTAACCGTTCATCAAATATTCGTATAATAATACTCACCACTATGCTTTCGCCTAGAAGTCGAAAGCTCAAACTAGTTCTTCCTTTAACTTGTAGAAGGCTCCAATGAATCCGAGGTTTTATGCACATTAACCATACAAAATTCACAATTAGATAGTAACCAAGGGCTCACTTAAACCATCTAAAACATCAATCTATTCTAAGTTCTCCTTGAACCAAAATTTAACATAACAAACTTAGAATGCTCATAACTCAGTCTACGATCAACCTTTTTGCCTAAAACGAATTCCGTTCACCTAATTAGTCATCTTCGCCTAATCCTCAACCCTTAAACCACTGAAAACTACTCAATTCATGATATCAAAATTTTTTGACATATTTTTGGTAATTTTCACAAAATTCATTAAAACGTAAGAAATCATTAACGAAACTTCAAGGTAAGTTTAGAAACCTTCTAATCATGACAAAACGAGTTGAAAAACACTTCGAAACAATATTTTTACTCAAAATCTCGAAATCCACCATTAATGTCCCAATTTTCAGCTTTTATTAAAAACTTGCAATTCATTGGCTAATACTTAAATTTTAAGGACTAGATATCATGAAAAACTCATAAGAATTCAAAACATTACCTTTGATGGAAGATTAAACGAGTTTTGATGCAAATTCAGAAAACCCGTATTTGGGAAAGATGATGAAATCTATGGAGTTTTGGCTGTTTTTAAAGTGATTCTATGAGTGTTTAAGGCTTGGGTGTTGAGAGAAATCAAAAGCTTATAGTTTGGAAATCAAAATCGAGTGGTTTAGTGTTGGGAGAAAGAGAGATGACAACAAGAGAGGGGAGAGGATGAAACTAATGTGAATAAGCTATTAGGAAAAGAAATAGGTTGAAAATTTAAAATTTGGGATAATTTCTTCTTAAAAACTCTCAGTTTTACCCCTTTTACAAATCAATCCCTAGACCTAAATTGAAAGACTTTTAAAACTTATTTTCAAAAATTGATTTAACAGCTATGATGCCATAGTCAAATATAATTCTGATTTACCATGCTACTAAATTTTGAGCACTCTAGGGCCAAAATTCCTAAAATACCCTTAAAACTTCTAGGCCCTATTTTGGGGTGTTACAATTCTCCCACTCTAAAAAGAATTTTGTCCTTGAAATTACCTGAAGTAAACAAATAGGGATATTACTGCCTCATTGTCTATTCAGCTTCCCAAGTAACCTCTTTAATCTTGTGGTTGTGCCATAAAACCTTAACCAACGTAACTCTCTTATTACGCAAAACATTCTCTTCACGAGCTAGAATTTCAATTGGTTCTTCTTTATAAGTAAGATAATCTCGAACTTCAATTTCCTAAAATGGAACTATATGTGACGGATCTGAACGATACTTCCTTAACATCGATACATGAAAAACATCATGAATTCACTCAAGTTTTGGCGGCAACTTAAGACAATAAGCTACCGAACCAACCCTCTCAACAACTTCATAAGGTCTAATATATCTTAGACTTAACTTACCCTTTCTGCCAAACCTAAAAACTTTCTTCCAAGGTGACACTTTCAAGAACACCTTATCACCAACTTGAAACATGATATCTCTTCGTTTCAAATCCACATAGGATTTCTGCCTACCAGACGCTGCTTTCAAATGATCACAAATCATTTTTACCTTTTCTTCAGTCTCACGAACTAAGTTCGGTCCAACAACTCGCTTATCATCTAATTCTGTCCAACACAAAGGAGTTCTACACTTTCTACCATACAATGCTTCAAAAGGCGTCATACGAATTCTCGCGTGAAAACTATTATTGTAAGAGAATTCTGCCAATGGCAAATATCGCTCCCAACTACCACTAAACTGAATCACAAAACTTCGCAATATATCATTTAAAACTTGAATTACCCTTTCAAACTGACCATCTATTTGGGGATGATAAGCCATACTAAAAGTAAGTTTCGATCCTAAAGCTTCTTGCAAACTCTACCAAAACCTCAAAATAAACCGGGGATCCCTATAAAAAATAATCGAAACTAGAACCCTATGAAGACGAATAATCTCAACAATATACAACTCTGCTAACCTCTACAAAGAATAATTAGTATGCACAGCTAGGAAATGCACACTCTTTGAAAACAGATCAACTACAACCCAAATTGAATCCTTATTTGATAGAGTCAAAGGCAAACCCGAAACAAAATCTATGTTGATCCTTTCTCACTTCCATTTAGGAATCATAATCGATTGCAACAAACACGAAAGAAACTGATGTTCAACTTTCACCTTTTCACAAACCAAACATCGAGTCACAAAATCCGTAACATCACGCTTCAATCCAGGCCACCATTAAACCTCTCTAAGATCATGATAAATCTTACCACTACTGGGGTGCATAGCGTAAGGGCTACTATGCGCCTCAATAAGAATCGCTTGCCTTAAATCTACATCATGCGGCACACACAACCTACCTCAAAAATTCAAGATACCATCATTACCAACATCAAAATCTCCCTTAACACCTTCCTCAACCTGTCGAATCCTCTTTAACAACTCCCCATCTAAAGATTGCTTCTCCTTAATTTGTTGCGACAAAGTTGGTCTCACTTGAAGTTTAGCTAACAATCCACCATCACTACCGAAACTTGAATATGCAAACATAGCTCTCAATTCCAACATCGACTTCCAACTAAGCATCAGCAACTAGATTCGCTTTGCCAAGATGATACTCTATCACACAATCATAATCCTTTAAAAGCTCAATCCAACGCCTTTGCCTTAAATTCAACTCCTTTTACATAAAGTGTTACTTAAGGCTCTTATGATCCGTATAGATAACACACTCTCTCTATACAAGTAATGGCGCCAAATCTTAAGTGCAAAAGCCACAGCAGCTAACTCTAGATCATGAGTGGGATAATTGCGTTCATAAGTCTTCAACTGCCTTGTAACATAAGCCACAACCTTTCTCTCTTGCATAAACACACAACCAAAACCCGAATACAAAGTATCACTATAAACCATAAAATCTTTTCCAGGCTCTAGTTGAATTTACACTGGTGCATTAGTCAAAACTTCCTTAAGCTGCTCAAAACTTTTCTGCCTAGCATCAGTCCATTCAAACACCACATCTTTCTTTAGCAGTTTCGTTAAGGGTACAACAATAAGAGAAAACCCTTCTATGAATCTACGATAATAGCCAGTCAAACCCAAGAAACTCCTAACTTCAGTAACACTCCTAGGCAAATTTCATTCTAAAATTGTCTTTATCTTCTTTGGATCAACACGAATCCCTTCCGCCGGTACAACATGTCCTAAAACACGACTTCCCTAAGCTAAAATTCACACTTACTTAACTTTACATACAACTGCTTATCTCGCAAAATCTGCAAAACGACCCTTAAATGCTCATCGTGATCTTCCTCAGAATGAAAATATACCAAAATATCATCTATAAAGACAACTACAAATTGATCCAAGTACGAGTGAAACACACGATTCATCAAATCCATGTACGTAGCAGGGCAAACATCACCAAAAACTCATAGTGCCCGTATCGAGTCCTAAAGGCAGTTTTTAACATAACAAACTCCTTTACCTTCAACTGATAATATCCAGATCTTAAATCAATCTTAGAAAACACAGTTGCATCTCGAAATTGATCAAACAAGTTATCAATTCGAGACAAAGGATACTTATTCTTAATGGTCAACTTGTTCAACTACCTATAGTCAATACACATTCTCATCGTACCATCCTTTTTCTTTACAAACAAAACCGGTGCACCCCACGGAGATACAATCGGTCGAATAAAAGCTCTTTCAAGTAACTCTTGCACTCGAATCTTTAACTCTTTGAGCTCTTTTGGTGCCATGCGATAGGACACAATGGACACCGGTGTAGTACCAGGATAAAGCTCAATTCCAAACTGAACTTTACGATCAGGTGGCAAACCTGGTAACTCTTTAGGAAACATGTCAGAAAATTCCCTAACAGTGCAAATATCCTGAACCCTCAACTCCTTACTAACCGAATTCATCACATAATCCAAATAAGCTTCACAACCTTTACCCATCAACTTTTCAACCTTCATAGTCGAAACCACATTAGACATAAAACCCGATCTTTAGCCAACAATAATAATTTCCAGCCCATCACTACTTCTCAAAGTAATTTACTTAGTCTCAAAATATACTCTAGCCTTATGCTCAGTTAACCAATCCATACCAAGTATCACATCAAAACCATAAAACGACAATTCCATAAGATCAATAGAGAATACATGTCCTTGAATCATAAGAGGGCATCTACGATAAACTTTGTTCACTACTACACTATCACCGAAAGAACTAATGACACTCATAGCCAAACCAAACGTCTCAACATGAATCTCTAACTTACATGCCAATTCATTCAAAATATATGAATGCATCGAACCAGAATCAACTAAAGAAAATAATTCAATAGATTGCAAAGTAAAAGAACCTGCAATAACATTAGTCGGATCTTGATCTTCCGGCTCCCTAACAACATAAAATTGAACTGGACCTCCAGACTCAACCTATGTACCAACAGTATGAGCTACAATTCGTTGCCCAATCGGTCTCCCATTACCTCTGCCGCGACCACAGCCTCTAGCAAGCGCAGAAGCAGGTGCTGAACTCTGAGTCTATAAAACCTCAACTCCATTTGGACAATTCCTAATTAAATGTTACTTTGAACCACATTTAAAACATCCACCCATCAACTTACGACACTCTCCAGAATGCCTACGCTCACAATGTGCACAAAGCGGCCATCTGTAACCACTCGTCGAGCCACTAGCACTAACCAAAGTACTACTTTGTTGTCTAGATTGACTTAGTCGAGACCCACGTCTCGGTTCCCTACCAGAGCTATGACTGTCACGTCCTCTCTTAGGCGGTCTACCCGACACACCATTAGAAGCTCTCTTACCAGAATTAGTAACCACAGAACGAGGTGGCTCTACTAAGGTCTCCTCAACTACCTTAGCTCTTTCAACTAACTCATAAAAAATCTCCACATTCTCAGCTACCAAATAAACCCAAATCTCATGATTAAGCCCAAAGCAAAACCTCTTACATCGATCCCTCTCAGAAAGAATAATCTCAGGAGTGTACTGACTAAGTCGCATGAACTCAACCTCATAATCAGCCATAGATAAATCACCCTGAATCAAATCCAGAAACTCATGCTTACGAGCCTCTACATACTGCTCGCCCATAAACTTTCTCTTTAAAACCTCAAGAATGTAACTTCAAGTTATCCTATCAGAAATAGTACCTTTCCTAACCATACTCCACCAACGATAAGCCTTACCATCAAGTAAGGACACTGCACAACCTAACTTTTCCTCGTCAGAATAAGACATCTTCTTGAGGATCCTTTTAACTCATTCCAACCAAAACTTAGCCATGGTTGGATCAGTACCTTTCACCCCAAAAAATTCCTTACCACTCAATGCCCGAAGATGTTCAAGCAGCAACCCACGATTCAGAGGTGCAGGATTGGCAGGTGTAGGAGTAGGATTAACACTAGCAATCTACTAAATGCTCCTATTAGAGGTCCTACACCCTCATCAAGTATATTAACTCTACGCGATGGCATATAAGGTTCATAAGATGTACCGTCCTTTTGAGCACTAGCTCTGGCATTAACACATCTAGGAGGCATATTTAATAATCCAGCATACAAACAAACAAGATAAACGGTGTGAGTGGTGGGAAGATGATCCAAGTCTTATTCCTGCAAGTAAAATTTAGGATTAAGGTAATGTTTTCCAATTCCTACCCTACATGTAACTCAACGAACTATTTCAAACAACCTCATGCACGTCTAACAGAGTCATATAAGCTATTTCATGAAAGCAAGGAAATTTAAACTCATGAGTTTCGAAACTACACTCACACAACAATCACCTAGGTTCGAGAGTTAATAAATGTAGAGCTTTGATACCACCAAATGTAATACCCTATACTTGGCCTAGTCTCTAAGCCCGAATACGGGAGGCCACTCCACCGTCTCATATCATATACAACGAGTGAGAGTTCATTCTAAAAGAAATGTCTTTCATATTATCATTCGTATAGGTTTTAAGTCAATAATATTTTTTAGTTATCAATGTTACATGCTAACTGTTCAGGAAATAGTCATATAATAATACTTAAACATGCGTAAGGTCCTTTTAACAAAATTTCCAAAACTTGTCCGTATGTATCGATATTGACACTTGGGTATTGATATTTTCCATAGATGATATCGATACCACTTAGAAAAATGATACTAAACTTGCATTTTGTTTCTCGACCAAAATCCCAAAGTCTCAAAAATTATCAGTACCTATCATGGAATATTGATATTTTGACCCTGAGTATCGATACTCGAGTAAAGGTATCGATACCAAATTTCTAATCTCACTTCCTACACATTTCAAAACACAGAGGTATCAATCTTACAACATTAATATCAATACCCTTGCTCCATACCTAAAAAATGTAGTATACATAAGCAAATAATCCATTCCCATTTAGTTTCTAAACATCTTGCATCATATACTTAGACAAATAATTATCCAATAGCTAAAATTCGACGGTTGAAAACGTTAAAAATGTGTTCGAGCTAGAAACACCATGCCAACATTAATGTTTATAACCTAAGCATAATCGTAACTTTTAAACCTTATAAAAAAGCTATAACCAATAAAATATCTAGAAAATAACATGTTCATAAACAAGTCTATCACATGCCTTTTCCCCCAAAACGTAAATAAATAAAGAACACCTATAAAATAACACAAAATTGGCTTGGATCACCTATCAGAAAACCATACCGCTCACACCGGTGCGCAACTAGTCTGCAATTGGTAAAGAAGGGAGTGGGTGAGCTTAACAAGCTCAGTGAATGATTAGAATAACCTTATCGCAAACGTGTCATCATGCATCATCAAGGCAACCATTTATACGTACAACTACAATAGTCCTATGTCTAGTATCATAGAATACCTATCCATGCAATATCTACTGGTCAATCTACATAGCGTTTACATACTTATGCAAACATATATCATGTAACACACATATTTAATCAAGCATATATCACATTTCACACAAGTCACATATAATGATAAA
Organism: Gossypium gossypioides; assembly: GCA_013467495.1. NCBI lineage: Eukaryota > Viridiplantae > Streptophyta > Magnoliopsida > Malvales > Malvaceae > Gossypium > Gossypium gossypioides. Next base: position 27,581,206 of record CM025145.1, read on the forward strand.
TTAGCAATATAACCTATACTCCATTAAGCATACAACATGTTCCTCACAGTTACATATAATATGATAGATTGACACTTGAGTTATGAAGCATATAGTGAGCTCTATCATCACACATCAGATACACAGATCATAAACACACCAAACATAGACTTATAGAGTCAAACATGTCCAAAAGTGTAGCATAAAACTAACACTCTCCTTATTTCGCCTAACATGTCCCGTTGAATGGAGCTTAGCTCACATTCCCCTATTCCTCCAACATATCCCAGGGCCTCAACACCCAAAATCATTGTACATATATGTAAGTATTCACAATCCTATGGCATACCTACTATATCCAATGGTTTCAAAGTCATAAGGCCAAAATTTCTGAAATCAAACACATAATACTTACCAATTATCCGTGCACTATCACTACATGTTAGCATCTTTTGCAGAATAGTATCACTGTATATAGCATATACATCATGTATACATTTACACCTTCTACAATAGTTACCATATCCACGTATCATACATTTGAGCTTCTGATCACCATGCATAATTTCATAATCATATAAGCACAAAACCACAAAAAAATATAGATACAAAAAAACTTACACTTAAAATTTAGAGTAAGGGTTTAAGCTACTCCAAAATTCCCAAATGACACATGACTCGTGTCTACGAGCAGTGATTCAAAACACTCACCACTAGGCTTTCGTCGAGAAGCCGAAAGCTTAAACTAGTTCTTTCTTTAACTTGTAGAAGGCTCCAATGAATCCGAGGCTTTATACACATTCACCATACAAAATTCACAATCAGATAGTAGCCAAGGACTCACTTAAACCAACTAAAACATCAATCAGATAGTAGCCAAGGACTCACTTAAACCAACTAAAACATCAACATATTCTAAGTTCTCATTGAACCAAAATTTAACATAACAAACTTAGAATGCTCAAAACATAGTCTACAATCAACCTTTTCACCTAAAACGAATTTCGTTCACCTAATTAGCCATCTACGCGTAATCCTCAACCCTTAAACCACTAAAGACTACCAAATTCATGGTATCAAAATTTTTTGACATATTTTCGGCAATTTTCACAAAATTCATTAAAATATAATAAATCATTAATGAAACTTCAAGGTAAGGTTAGAAACATTCTAATCATAACAAAATGAGTTGAAAAACACTTTGAAACCATGTTTTTACTCAAAATCTCAAAATTCACCATTAATGTTCCAAATTTTGACTTTTATTAAAAACTTACAATTCATTGGCTAATACTTCAATTTTAAGAATTAGATATCATGAAAAACTCACAAGAATTTGAAACATTACCTTTGATAGAAGATTAAATGATTTTTGACGCAAATATGAAAAAACCCACTTTTGGAGAAGATGATGAAATCTATAGAGTTTTGGGTGTTTTTAAAGTGATTCTAAGTGTTTAAGGTTTGGATGTTGAGAGAAATCAAAAGCTTATAGTTTGGAAATCAAAATTGAATGGTTTAGTGTTAGGAGAATGAGTGATGACAACAAGAGAAGGGAGAGGATGAAACTAATGTGAATCTGCTATGGGGGAAACAAATAGATTGAAATTTTAAAATTTGGGATAATTGCATATTAAAAACTACCAATTTTGCCCCTTTTAAAAATCAGTCCCTAAACCCAAATTGAAAGACTTTTAAAACTTATTTTCAAAAATTGGTTTAACAGCTAAGCTGCCGTAGTCGAATATAATTCTGATTTACTATGCTACTAAATTACGAGCACTCTAAGGCCAAATTTCCTAAAATATCCGTAAAACTCATAGGCTCTATTTTGAGGTGTTACATACAAATTGAGTCTTTTATTAACCTTAAGGGTCGAATGAGGCCAAAGGGTGAGCTAATGCATTTTGTGAGCGTGCAGGACACCTTTAGAAGGCATATTAAACTGATACTGACTGCTACATCACAACATAAAATGACCGATGTCGTAACATAATAAGGAGAATGGAGAAACCTCAAGACTGCCTTCAATGTCACGACATAGCCTGAGGGTGTCCCAAAAGACGTACTGACTCCTAGTGTGTCGCGACATCGACTCTGGGACGAAAATCAAATACGTAGGGGTGTTTTGGTCTACACAATCAAACTTAATGCTCGGGAACGTCAACTAACTTAGGGTTGAGGACAATAGTCACCTGAAAGCTATAAATAATCTCATTTGTCACATGTTATAAACACCATTACTTTAGCCTAAATTCTCTATGTAAAATTTAGTTTAGTTTTCTTTTGTTCTTAGGTTTTAGAGTTCTTTCTGTTGTTCTTGTTGATTTCAAGAGATTTAAATTGTGGAAGCATTCAAACTTTATGGATTCGCAATTAATCTCAATAAAATTAGGAACTTTCATTTACTTTATCTTATCGATTTAATTAGCGTGCTTTCTCTTTATATCGATTTCATATTATCTATGAAAGCCATGAGGAACTAATCCCTCTATGGAGGATTAGTGAGTGGAGGTATGATCTATTAACTATTTTTTAGGGTTACTCAATGGATCAGCTATTTAAGAAAGGAAGAACGTGAAACAAACCTTGGGCTTGACAACCCCGGGAAGTCATCAAGATGAGAATTAACCCAAAATTGGTATTTCTCATTTGTGAACACCTTCACCCTAAGCCAATCTAGACTATGAGGTCAAAAGATAAGTAGTTCTTGCTAACTTGTTATGTTAGTGGAAGATTGGAAGATCCTGCTAGGGCAGCGACTAGTTTATTGACGAGGAACTCGATGTAACAGTTGATGGGGATTACCGAATCGAGCTAATAACCCATAATCGAGATTTGATTTACTCTACTCTTTTATCTCCTAAATTTTATTTCTTTTATGTTGTTTTATTTTTATTATTATAAAAACCTTAAGAAACTCTTTTCTATGTGCTCGTGCTATAATTTATTTAAAGTACTAATTAGATCTTTAAGTGTTTAGGTTAGAATTGATTTAGCACTCGCCTCCCTTGGGTACGATTCTCAGAGTACTCACCTACTTCATTGTAAAAACTATATCACAACTCAACTCGTATACTTGAGAATACTGCCTCATAGTTCTCTATTTTATTGCAGTATTCACACTCTGGACGTTAGTACGTTTAGAGGCGGTCAAGGTCAAACCTAAATATCAAGTTTTGTTTGAATTATTATAGTATGTTATGATTTCTAAATGGGAATGAGAGTGATTCACGGTAGATTTTAAATTTGAATTACCTTTGACGATGAGAAAGGAAGACTTGGAAATAAATTGTTATTGTCAGGCTGATGAAGTCAACTCATTTTATTCTAGTCAGAATGGATTACTCACTTAAAAAGCTAGTTAAGTTGCATGTATTTAAGTTTTACTTCTACATTTCGAAGTAAATTTCACGAGGCTATGACGCAAACAAACAGAAAGTCGGAACGAGAAATTCAAATTCTGGAAAACATAATATAGTGTTATAGGGCAATTGGGAAAATGTTTACAGTTGGTTGAATTCGATTATAATAACAATTATCAGTCCTATATTAAATAATATTGTTTCAAGCCTTTTATGGACGAAATGTAGAACCCCGTTATACTGGACAGATTAGAGTGAGAACAAATTAGTTGGGAAAAATTTAATGTGGAGAATTGAAGAGATTTTTAGAGCACAATAACCGAATTATTTTCAGGTAAGAAATTTTGAGGACGAAATTTTCTAAGGGGAGAGTTGTAATATCCCGTTTTTTAATGGTGTCGAAAATAGTAGTTTCGAGACCACAAATCCAACGAGTGAGTTCAAAAATATTATTAATTAATATTTATGATTCAAATATAATATTATTGAAATTTTAGTTTAATAAATTTTGTTATTTGAATGAATAATTAGGTTCAAATAGTATGTTCCTAAAGTCAAGTGGTTTTAGAAAATGAGGTATCGAGACCTCGTTTTTGAAAACTGAGCTCGTAAATATT
>CM025145.1:27620503-27639714 GCA_013467495.1 Gossypium gossypioides
TTGGTGAGAACCACAAGTAAATATGATATTTATTTTATTAATTTCTTCTTTTTTTAAAGAATTTATCTTGAAAATTTGATAAATTATGAGGGACCATTTATGATATTATTTACTTTTAGTCCAAAGCAGGGAAACAAGCTGTTCTTACGCTCACCTAAAATAAAGGAATAATATAAAAAATGGTCCCTTATAATTTTATTACAATTTCAAGATAAATTTTTTAAAAGAAGAAATTAATTAAATTAATGCCATATTTGCTTGTAGTTCCCACCAAAGTCTTGGCTTGAAACTAGGAAAAAGAAACAATTGGAACTAACTAAAATTAGTTATTATGGAAATTTGACAAAATAGGGGGCTCTTTATAATATTTTCATTTGAGCCCCAATATATAGAAGATGGCAGCTGGAGATGCCGACTTTGAAGTTGCGTTCTCCGGGTGCGGATTTCAACTATTTCAGTAATTAATCTACAATCCCATCTATTTTACTAATTAATCTTTTTATTTCATATATGTGGAGAAAAAAGTTGTGAAATATCCCTATTATCATTAGGAAATGGGAGACAGTATTTAAATTCCTACAACTTAATCTGCACATCTCCTTGTTTGGATCCAACTTGGAAAAGTTCCATTGGAGTTATCTAGAGCTCTAGGGTTGAGCTACATTGCTATTGAACTTGGCAAGTCTTTGTACATGGACAGAATTACTGCCAATAAACAAAGGCTTGATTTGCCATGAGTGTGGTGTCCCCTCAAAATGCACCAAGTGAAAGGTTTTTGGTCACACTCAAGAACTGCCTATGCTAACTTGAATTAAGCTTCTGCAGGCTAGACAGACACTTTGCTGATTGACAGTTATTATAATACTACTGTGAGGCAAGCAATGGAAGGATTTGGATGCTTTGCAAAAAGATTCGAATCCTATTGTTTTAGTGAAAACAAATCAATGTATCACATGTCACCTGAACCGGAATAATTCATCCATTTTCCTTTTATTAGCAATGTGTTGGGGAAAATGATAGATTTTGCAGGAGGTCCCTTTGCTCTCACTTACAATTTATTGCTAGCATTGCCTACGAGAATGTAAGGATTTGAACAAGTGACTTCAATGTGGTGGCTAGACCTAAGGCTAGGGAAAGCTCCTACTATATATAGTGGCTTTCAAGGTAGCACTTCAGACGTTAAATGCGAGTCTTATTGATCATGTCAGCTTGCTTGAAAACTCGAACATGTTCTAATTAATGATCAATGACATTTCTCATTTCTTCACTCACAAGTTTCAGTTCGTAGCTCCTGAAATTTCATATCATTATGCAACTCCTCTTAAGGTGTACACTTTCGAGTTTTTCAACTTTTGGACTAGAGATTCAAATTTCATGGATGTGGTTAAGAACTCTTGGGAAGAGCCTGCCCCTGCTGGTACACTTATGGCTAGAATTTTCACTAAAGTTGAAGAGACTAAAAATTCAAGTTAAGATGTTGAATGTTTGCTTAAACTACTGCAGTTAAAATAATTTAGTTATTTTAATCAATTTATTGCTAATTTTTAGATATTTATTGCTTATGAATCTTTTAGTTATTTATTTTTAGTCATTGGTTTAATTTTTCAGTTCAATAAAATATATACTTTCCATAAAAAAATATTTCTACTTTATTCTTGTTTTTGTTGTATTTTTAAAATAAGATTTAAAAAAAACTCCAAACAATTTGGTATTAGAGCCATCTTCTTAAAGGACCTATTATTGAGAGAAAACTTTTTTCATGGATTCAAAAACTACTTTCACTACACTTGCACCACCTATTTTCAATGGAGAAGGCTATTATAATGACCCGAAAGGGTGGAGGAAACGGTGATTTCGAAACCTCGTTCTCCGATGATTGAGTCAATAAATGTTATTAATTAAAATTTACTTGTCAATTAAAGTATTATATTGAATTTATGTCTGATGAATTTGTTAATTGGATAGTTAGGGTGGGTTTGGATGGGTAATTGGGTGCGGTGCGTTTAGCTTACTTTTTGTCTCACACTACAGTATCGCTACAGTATCTAATCTCACCGCCACCGCTGTTTTTACACTAACCACAGGTAAACGCACCGCCCATCCAAACTCACCCTTAGTTAAAGTACAAGTGTTTTGACCCTAAAGTTAGTGGTATTAGAAACTGAGGTATCGAGACCTTGTTTCCGTAAACCGAGCCAGTAAATATTTTTATTAAATATTCAAGGATTTATTATAAATGTGAATTGAATTTTGAATAAGTAATTTTTCTGAATTAGTGACTAATTAAGGTACAAGAACTAAATTGTAAAAGTGGTAAAAGTTAATCGCTATAGATTTTTAATTAATTAGATGACCAATTAAGCAATTGAACCCTTGTAATTATGATAAACGGTAGTGGAGATGAGCTAACACACTAATTTGGCTAATTATACATAAGGATTAAATAATCAATGTTTAACAATATTTATTCATAATTAAATAAGTTAAACTTAGTATAAAAGTTAAAAATAATAGAAAAAGTAAAACATTACCTACCATTGTCTTCAACCTCACGAGCTAGAGAAGAAAAATTTAGGTTTTAGCTTTCGAAATTTCAACATTAATTAGGTAAGTTCAATTTAGTCATTTTCTTGTATTTTTTTTATGTTTTTGAGGTCCTAAGAGCTTGATTTAGCTAATTCGTGTGTCCATTTGTAAAATTGTTAAAGTTTTCAAAAATTACCATTGTTGATTTCTTGAATTTCTTGGTGTTAAATGATTGTATTTTAAGCTTAGATATGAAAAATGACTAATTTGTAAAGTGAAAATTGTTAGTTTTGAACATAGGGACTAAAGTGTAAATATTTCAAAATTGGCATGAAACTTATATAATTATAGATAATAGAGGGCTGTAGAAGAATTAAATTGAGATTGATTTTGAAATCGATGCTCAAAATTGAAAGTTTTGGTAATTTCGTTTTAGGGACTAAATTGAATAAAATGTAAAATTTTAAGGGCATTCAAATAATAAAATAGAGATGATATATGCTTATAATAGGATGAAATAAGAGGGTTGGAATTGATAAATTAAAATTAATTATTGAATAGATAAAAAAAATTAGACCAAATCGAAGATAATCAGGAAATGGAAAGATTTGCTAATTAGTCCCTAGAGAGTTGTTTGTTGTTGTTTTTACTAGGTAAATTCATATGGTATGGTTGTATATAAATTTATCTCTCTCTATATATATTTAAATTATGAATTTGTGTATGTTTAATAGTAATTTGAATTGTTTGTAATTTGGTACAAAAGGTGAGATATGAACTAAATTGTAAAAAAATAATAATAAATTAACCGATAATTTGAACATGATGAATTGCAATATGAAATGTTAATGAATTAATAGTTTATTATGACTAATCAAATCATAATGGTATGAATTAGACTGATTATCAAGATAGAGGATTAAATTGAATAGAATTGAAAATAGTGTAATTTAATGAAATGATAGAATTGACCTTGAATTGGTTTGAAATAGGAAATGCTATGTGATAAACTGATGATATGAGATATGAATTGAATTGTTTAAATGCAAATTCAACAATATGACAATTGAATAAAAGGTTACCCTATTAACTGTTTGGGCAGAGTTGGACATAGTTGGCATGCCATAGGATAGTCGAGTATGGGTTACTTTGACTATGAGTCGATGAGTGTTGGACACATTTATACTTCACTTATACCGATGAGGCACTGGGTGCCAAACACATCGATGAGCGTTAGGCGCAAACTATTTACTTCGGCATTGTCCGATAAGGCATTGCGTGCCAAACCAGTGTGATTGGTTGGATCTGTGTATCCATTCGAGTCCGAGTCAGGTTAATAGGGATATAAAATGTAAATTGGATAAATGATATTAGAATTGAATTGATATTATGATTTGATAATTTATATACACATTGTGATATACGAATATTGATAACATGTGAAATATCATACAAACCGGTTATATGAGCTAGAAGGGCTAATATGGAAATGTGACGAACTAATGAATTCAATTCAAAATTCAAATAATGAAATGAAATAGTGAATGAAATCATATTGAAATTGGATGTATTGCTGATAATAGATAAAAAATGATATGGAATTGAATAAATGTTGGTTATTAGTGATTAAGGATGTTATATGCTTGATTTATTATAATATGTGATATATGTTGATACTCACCTTGTTGATATGTGATTGCCATGTTTAGGCAAAACCATAAATCTAGTATTTTACCTAATTAAGATGTAATTTTAGGTAAGTTGTTGTTTATATACTTGTGAACTTACTAAGCATTCGATATGCTTATCCCGTTGTTTCTCTTTTCCTTGTAGATCGCCAACTTGCGAAATGTGTCTAGCAGATCGTCGAGGAGCTCACACTATCTTGTTAATGATTCAATAGTCTTTCTATTATTTAAACTCGGTTTTATGGCACATACATAAGGTTAATATATGTGTTTGTTTTGGATATGGTTTTGATTTGAACATTATGAATGCTTACCTTTGGAATTGTAATGGTTATATGGAAATGCATATATGATAGTAATGTGTTAAATGACTTATGAAGCACTTGAATGACAATTTGGTAGTCAATTGGTATGACTAAATTATTGGTATGCTTGATTAGAGAATTGGTATGGTTTTATGTTGTTTTAGAAATGTTTGAATTGTATGATAGACTAGTTGGTATTGGAATTCGTATATGTTGTTGTGAATTAGTGCCAAATGATGGCATATTGGTTGTTTTGGTACTATGATGAGATTATCTTAAATTGCATTCAATGGTAAATTTGAGCATGATTAGGCATGATAACATTATGGTATGGTATGGTATGGTGATGGCATGAAATGTGTAACAGCCTGTTTTCAGTAATATAAAAATAGTGGTTTCGGGACCACAAACCCGACGAGTAAGCCCGTATTAATTATTATTTAATTCTTATGAGTCAATAATAATTGATATTGAGTTTTGACTTGGTAAAAGTGAGTTATTTGATTAAATAATTAAATGTAAGTGGTTGTTCCGAAAGTTAAGTGGTTTCGGAAAATGAGATATTAAGACGTCGCTTTTGAAAACCGAGGCTGTAAGTATTTTTTAAAAATATTTATGAAGATATTATTTTGTTATGTGAAAGTTCGATTTAGCAATTTTGTTGTTTAGATAGTTGATTAGTTGATTAATTAAAAAGGACTAAATTGTTAAAGTCATGAAGCTTAATTTCTATTGAATTATAATGATTAAATGGATTAATTAACTTGAGTGGAAGGTTTTATATGGAAATTGTACCATTCCTATTTAGCATGGACAGTTAAGGCGTGAAAAATGATAAAATTCTATGTTCAACTGAAGGGCAAACTTGTAATTAAATAAATACAACTTAAATAAATAAAATAAAAATAAGGTATCATCTTCTTTAATGTTTCTTACCACCAAAAATGGAATTTGGAAACACCATTGAAGACCTTGAGTTTCGGCAATGGCAATTCCTTTTGCATGGTATGAATTTTTAGTCTGTTTCTTATAATTTTTATATTTTTGAGATCGTTGTAACTAGGTTAAGCTAACCCATACCTTCATTTTTGAAACTGTTAAAGATTTTGGATTTTACCATTAATGAATTTTAGTTGTTCTTGATGTTAAATGGTAAATTTGTAGTTTTAGTTGTTGATTAAGATTATTTTGTAAAGTGATTTTTGTTAGTTTTAACTAAAGGACTCAATTGTTAAAATATTAAAATTGATAGGGAATTCTTGTGAATTTGGAATACTTATGAGTTTTAGTTGTACAAATAAAAATTATGTTAACATGAGAAATTAATAATTTTGATAAATTTGGAATTTCGGGTTTAGAGACTAAATTGTGATAAATGTAAAAGTTCAGGGAAAATGTGTAAATAATAAAATTAAGGGTCATATGCATAAAATAAGATTTAATATGTATTTTAATTTGATATATTGAATTTAATCATTATATAGATTGAAAATCAAATCATACGGACGTTAAACGGGAAAAATAGAAAAATTTGGATTAGTCCCTGCGAGCCAACCGAAAACATACTTTAGGTAAGTTCATAGTACTTTACTATGTAAATGTAATTTTGCTAATGAATTATATTAATGTTCTCTAATTAATTGATGAATATATGTAAATAGGTGAATTTAGTTTGGAAAATTATATATAACTATGAAAGTTACAAATATTTTGTATCATTGAAAGTAATAGAGAATGTTGTAATGTATCTCTAGGATCGGTGTTAAATTTATATAAGAATGAAATGAATTGAAGTATGTATTAGGAAATGAGGAAAATGTCTTTGAATGCACATACGTGCCCCTGTTTGTACTTCGGTACCCTTGAATGCAAATACGTGCCCTTATTTGTACTTCGGTATCCCTGAATGCACATGCGTGCCCCTGTTTGTACTTCGATACCCCCTAAATGCACATACATGCCCTTGTTTGTACTTCGGTACCCTTGAATGCACATATGTGCCCCTATTTGTACTTCAGTACCCTTAAATGGACATGCGTGCCCCTGTTCTGCATCTATGATGCCCTTGGAAATGGAGTAATGACCGAGTATGTGAACCGAGTATTAATGGTTTGGACTAAATGATATGGATTGTTACATGGAAATTGGTGTAGTTACTCTAGTACTCTAGTTAGATTACTAGTTCATCGGGCTATGAAATAATTGAATTACAATCTATTTGTGTGCTTATATATATATTGTGGCATATTTATAGTATTGGTAAGTAAAAGATATTGTAACGAGTTTTTTAGTTACAAGTATTGTTTGTTACCTTGATTAAATGTGATTTGTGGTATGGAAAAGTCCTTTGAAATGGACTTTGTGTTGATGTGTTTGGATTGTAAAGGTAACATTTGAATTATGTGGAATAATAATTTATATAGTAAAATTCTTTTCATGACATGAATGGGTAATTAAAATTTTACAGGGTATATAACCATATGAAATGATCTATGATTTAAAGTAAGAATATGGAACATATGATAAGCATAGTTAAAAGAAAATTAAGGTATACGATAATCATATGATAGATGAATGGTGAAATTGAAATGCTTGATATGTTATATGCCTTGACCGGGTTAGAATTATATGCGTATTGCTTCACCTACTAACCTTGTGAGGTTTGGTGTATAGGAAAAGGGAAATATGATTATGGCTAAATGGAATTACTCATAGTTGATAAATTTATTACAACCGGTGAGTTTAACTCCTTTTATGAGCTTACTAAGCATTAGTTGCTTATATAGTTGTTTTCTTTGTTTTGTAGATCATCGAAAAGCTCGAACGGTTGGAAACTTCGTCGGAGTACAATCACACTATCTATCGACTTAATTTGGTAGCTTTTGAACATATTGAAATGGTTATAAATGACATGTATAGGGTTGTGTGTCATTTTGGTATGATTTGAATGTAATAAGGTTTAAAATGTTATTTTGGAGATTGGTTTGTTTTGAAATGGTGCCAAGTTCATTTTGGTTTATGTCTTTTGATAAATGCTTGTAAATGATGTGTTTTCATATGAGATAATAGTAGTTATACATACTCTCATGTGGGTAGAAAGAAAAAGGTTGTTTGGTATGTTTCTGATATGGTCATTTGGTATGCATAAAGTATGCTAAATGATGAAAACTATATTGTTGAATAGGTTCAAAATTGATTATAATTGTGGTACCCATTGTTGGTACATTGGTTAGAACATATAGGATGATTGATTTAGTATATTATGAGCAAGGTTGGAATGAGTTTTGGTCTTATGAATGCTCATGGAAATGGTGTGTTTTAAATGTGTAAGTTTTGGCTTGATTTTTAGCTTGTTTAATGGGTTAATTTAAAAGCACACAGCTTGGAACATGGTCTGTCGCATGGCCGTGTGCCACACACGGTCACCCCACACGATCGTGTGTGCTCTGTTAGTTTTGGTACAGGTTTCACACGGTCTGAAACACGGGCTGAGACATGGCCGTGTGTCTTAAGTCAGTGTGTTATACGGTCTATGACACGAGCTAAGACACGACCGTCTGTCCTTACTTCGATTGTTCACACGGTTTAAGCTATGTCGCATGGCTTGGCCACACGGCCAGCTTTTCAACTTTTCAAAATTTTCTAAAATTTTCTGTTTTGTTTCGATTTAATCTCAGATTGTTCCTAAACTATTTTTAGGGCCCCATAAGCCCGATTCAAGGTCTATAATTGTATTCATACCATGAATAGATATTGTTTGTTATATGTTTATAAATTAATTGTTTAACTATTTTAAAAGAAAGTGAAACATTCTGTTTTGATCAGTAACACTTTATAACTTTAATCTGACAATGGAGATGGGATGTGGATGTTACAAAATGGTTAAGTACATGTTTATTAAGTTGAATTTACTTTAAAATGATGCCAAATTAAGACATGTTGGGTTGTTTGAATTGAGTAGTGATAAATGAATGTTTGGGAATGTTATTGTATTGGTTTTGTGTAGGTTTAAATGTACATATACGAACCAAATGAGATAAAGGTTTGGCTTGACATGAAATAGGTGTCAAATGGTCAAATTTTACCAAAAACAGGGCCCTCGTCTTGACGTGAAATGCCACTCGTCGTAACGTTGGTTGATAGATTGTGACATTGTAATGACTTGTGGTTCGATGTCGTGATGTGACAAACTGTTTGGTGAATTCACGATATGGAGAGAATGACATCATGATGTTGAGCCTAAATTTTCCAAACCTTACAATTTAGTCCTAATTTGTGCTCATGTCATTAAAAAAGCTTTCGGAAGCTTGACTAAGGTTTGAATTTGATTGTGTATCATCATGGCTAGATGTTTATGACATGATTGAATTTTTGAAATATTTATTTATGATAAACTTGTTTTGACATTTTAAAAATGTTACAAAATGGTCTGTATTTAATCTAAGGTTGACTTTAAAGTATTCGTATGCTCGTATAAGACCCGGGAAAGAATGTTCATGTTATTCAATGTTGTATTATTGATTTATTGCATGATTGATAAAGTGAAATGATGTTTTTACTGTGTATTTGTTAGTAGTTGCTCTGGAAATGAATGTGACACTCTGTTGCTCGGACTCGATGATCGGGTCGGGTAAGTGGTGTTACATTTAGTTGTATCAGAGCTACAAGTTTAGTCGATTCTAGGACTGAACGTAGTGTGTATTGAGTCTAGAAATACATGCCACAATAACCTATGATAGTGTGATGTCTTCAGATCCAAATTGACTTTGTTTTTCATATAGATAAATTTTGTCGGCTGAATCAAATTGACGCGTTTGTGATAAAGTAGAAAGTAATGTTCCTGCTTCCGATAAGAGAGCTATTTATAATGTGTCCCTTTCGTAAGGGCCAAAGAATGAGGCAAGAGATGCCTTCTTCTAGATGATAAACCAGTTGTCCACCCAATTTTATGGAGCTATCTCTTTAGCTTCGCAATCACAAATGCATCATCCTTTCCCGATTGTGCCTCTTGTGGCACTCCCTTTGTCCTCAAAACAAAAATTTGGTAAATATCAATTAACCCCCCATAAAAAAAAAATTTAAGTATGGGGCAAAGGAATTCAGAGGTAAAAAGGATGACAACCCGACGAGAGTTGAAGATTGGCTAGAAAATTGTAACCTCCCAAACCATTTTGAAGGCTACATTAGCCACTAAAATGGCACAAAAAAACTTTTGAAATTCTGAACATAATTCAAAACCATTTCCTTTGTATTCAAAACTAGTGAAATTGATTATTTATTTTTATTTCGTAAAATATATTAATTTCAAAAAGAATCACATATCTTTAAAATTTCATTTGTGAAGAATATTTATTTCAGAAAACTAAGTTGTATTTTATTAAAAACTTATTTTCAATATTGTAGCAGAAATTAGTGATAATATCAAGTTTTCTTTAAAAACCCATTTTTCATGTGTAATCATCTAAAAATCAAATAATCAGTTTAAAACTTAAAATCATGCAAATCAAAATAAAAATCTCCCAAATAAAGTCTCATGCCACAGTCTATAAGGAAAATTATTACAGTCCTAAAAAAATTATTAAAAATTAAATTTAAAGTTCTTAAAAATGAAAACATCCGAGAAGTTCCTCCGATAATAGTGCCCAATTCCTAACCTCGGGGTTATCTATAAAATCAAAAAACTAAGGAGTGAACTATTAAGCTCAGTGTGAGTCTTAACTCCAGTAAACAGTAATAAACAATAATTATAACTTTCAAACCAATAAATATTCAAAATATTATAAATAGTACAAAATACATATTTTGTGCTGTGCATGAACATGTTAATGTAGTGTTTTAAAAAAAAAGGTCCTACCCAACTCTGCTACATACCATAATAAGAGTTCCCTAGAACTCATCCAAACAATAACATGCCAGTTTTGGACAAGCCACTAGTAATGCAGATAAATTGACGGAAATGTGGACAAGCCACCAGTATTGTAGACAAGCTGCCAGTAATGTGGACAAGCCACCAATAATACATATAGACTACTAGTATTTCAGACAATATGTCAGTGTTGTGGACAAGCCACCAGAGTTGTAGACAAGCTGCCAGTACTTCCTCCTTACATAATCATCCCAACCCTAATGCAATATGACATGCTTTTAATGATAACAAAGTAGTACAATAAGCATCATTAAAATATGCAATCAATAGTAGAATTAGTAGGCATGATTTAGACATGCGATTAGTAATAGAAACAATGGCATGAATTATCATGCATTTGATAAAACAATACAGTGGGCGCATTTAATGATGCTTTTTGTATTATCACTATCAGAAACCACATTTTTACCATGTGACTTAAATTTCAATAACAATATACATGATTTATCATGAAATCAGTCTTATTAATAGTAACATACTTAAATATCACATATTATGCGAAGCATCACCGAGTCATATATTTTCATACGTGCATATATGACATTATTTATACTAAAGTTTAGCATAATTAACAAAACTTCAAAATTTTGAACAAAATATAACTTAATCATAATTATAAGAAAAATGTATTCTGAAAAAGAAAAACAATTTCAATTTTTGGCCCCCTACTTAAGATGAAGAATGTCCCCATTGTTAAAAACAATAGAAAGAATGAAAATATAGAAGTGAATAGATATTGTATACTAGGTAGGACCTAGGGAAAATGAGGTGAGTCAAGTTTGACTGCTTAAATACCAGGCTTTTCCAAAGTAAATCCAATCCTAGACATGTACAAATCTATTGTCACACTTCTTATTTTGCAATTTCTTCAATTTTATTGATGATTTCTACCTCTTATTTTATTATGCGAGAAATAAAAATATCCTAAAGAACCTAAACCTAAAAACTTAAAATTTCTTTATCTTTTTTTTTTTGCTCGAATCACCTCGTTCCTTCTTCGACATTGGAGTCCATGGATCGAATATAAAGTCTAGAAATTTAGGCACAAAAACAAACGGTTTGTGCAAGATTTTCATAAAAGCGTTGAGTCATCTCGTATTTTTGAGTATATTCAATGAGATTGTTGCTGCCACTGCATATGTTGCATAATAGCCTTTATAGCAGACTATACACTTCGTGGAATGGTGCTAGACGAAGGGACTCTTGGTGCCAAAGTTAGAAATTATGTTAAGGGTGGTTTTTATTTTGGGCAGGTAAGTGAGTAGCCGATGGTAAGGCTTAGAGTTGGAAGGGGTGGCAGTGTTAAGGATAGTTTAGGTGAGGTAGTTTATGGCTTCGAATAAAGGTGTTTGGGGTGGTGATTTAGGGAGTTAAGGCCTGCGGCATTAAGGGGTTAAGAGAGATGCACTATGGGGCTATTTGGGAGTGGCATTGGAGTAAGGTATGGGATACAGGTTTGTGTAGAAAAGGGTTGCATATTTCCCTTCCTGGTAGTGTCTTAAGCCCAATGACGGTTTCTTTTTAGATCCTAAGCTCCTGTTCTGGAAGTAAACTAAATAAAACTCAAAGAAATTAGTGCTTAGGTTAAAAGTTGACCCTTTATTTAACAAAATAAATACTTAAATTCTTTGGGCTACTTAGAAAAATATTTTTTGAAAAATTATATTAAATTAAATTCCTAGGAAAGACTAGAGGGGTCATAGATGGTCTCGCTTAAGTCTCAATTTCCTAGGTAAAATTTTAATTAATGTAATGAACTAATTTTTTTTATCTAGGTCTACCATTTTATTCAAATGAGAAGAAAACTAAAAATATAAAATAACAATAGAGAAAGTGAAGAGAACTCCCTCCATTTTATTTAGGATCATCATTGACCATGGTGGTGTCAAATGGCCATTTGTCATACCAACCATACCCATATAGAAAGTAATCATATTCTTTCCCATCAAATCTGTCCAACTTCTTATTAGGGAAAGAAAAACCAGAATGATCTTTCCTAGTGGCATTGTTTAACTTCCTGTAATTCCTACAAATCCTCCAACCCATGACTCGAATATATGAAATAATCCATCCAATACCCGTCTTTTGCCTCTCCAAAACCACAAGTACCTCTTCTTATTGATATTTGGTGAACTCAACTGAAATAATGACAGATAAAGTCGAAGACAGACCCAAATAGTCATATTTCAAATAAGGAGACAAAATCTTCAGTTCCAATTCAGCTGGCTCTTCAATCAATAACTTTGGTTGCGTATACTCCTGAGATGATAACTTTAATGATTTGAATGGAACTGCTTGAGTGAATTTCTTTAAATTAGCTTCTAAAAAAGCCAAACATTCATTGTCTTCATCATCACTTAGTGAATCTGCTAGTAGAATATGTTCTAATGGATTGTTTAAATATTTGAGCTCCAATTCTGTAGAAGCCAACGATTCCATCTTGGAAATAGAAGAGCAATCTTCAACTAGATCTAGGGATTTAGCAGCATCGAAGTCATTAAAAGTTACCTTGTCATCAAAGATGTCTTTCAACTGAGTATCCTTTTGCTGCTTCTATAACCATTGAGGATATGATAGTGGTGGAATCTTAGCTTTAACTGGACAACTCTTCTGTGGAAATTTTTTTGCATCTGACAAGGGTGTTGGATAAGTAGAACTAACTGGTTTAGAGTTTACCTCATCAAGGATCACTAAATCTGACTTCTTTAAAATAGGAGTTTCAACACTCGGTTAAACTTCCTCTTTGTCTTGAGCTACAACAGGCTCCTCTTGAACCTCAACCACCTTGGGCTCTAATGTTTTTCCACTTGGCAAAGTGACTACTTTACAATGTTCTTTGCTGGAAATTCTTGGATTTTTTGTGTCGTTCGACCAAATACCATGGGGTCTGCTTTGAGCTCACTGGCTAGCTGTCCCACTTGGTTTCCTGAAGTCTTCAATGTTGTTGCTTGGCTTTGGATTAGTTCATCATTCTTCTCTATGTATGCCTTTAGCAAATTCTCAAGATTACTTGAAGATTCAGTTGGTGGGGGTTGTTGCACTTGTTAAGAATATTCTAGTGGATAATTTGGTCTAGATGGCATAGAAGAGTCGCTATGGTCCACCCATTGATTACTCTATGGAGAAATTAGATGATTCTGCCATGAGGAGTTGTAAGAATTTGATTGCGGACCATTCCAATTCTGATTTCCCATGTAATATTTTGACTTTTGACTCAATGGGCAATTTTCAAAGAAATTACCATCTCCACAATATTCACAAGAAATATTCTCGAACTGGTTCGACTGTTGACCTGTCAAATTACCATTGAAACCATTAACAATTATGTTCTTAAGCATAGAAGACAAAAAGGATACTTGGGCTACCAAAGAAGAAAATGTGTCCGTTTCATGTACTTCTGCTACTCGTCTTTCTAAGGCTACTCGGTTGGTTGGCCATTGATAGTTATTACTGACAATTTTTTCAATAATCTCGCAAGCATCGTTATAAGATTTAGAAAGGACTCCATTTGTTGAAGCATCCACCATAATTCTAGTATGAATATTGAAACCAATATAGAAAGTTTCCATTTGAACATAGTAAGGAATGCCATGATAAGGGCACTTTCGTAATAACTCCTTGAACTACTCCTATGCCTCAGATAAACATTCTTCGTCAAGTTGCTGAAATGAAGTAATTTCATTTCAGATCTTAGTAATCAGAGATGGAGAAAAGTATTTCATTAAGAAACGTTCAATCAACTCTTGCCACGTAGTTCTGGAACCTGACGGTAGGGAGTTCAACCACGCTCGTGCTTTATCTATTAAGCAGTATGGAAATAATCTCAGTCTCATGGTGTCCTTGGTCACCTTGACTAGTTTAAATGAGTCCCTCACTTCCATGTATAGTAGAAGATGAAAATGTGGATCTTCAGTAGGAATCCCATTAAATTGACTCATATTTTGCAACATTTAGAACATGACTAGCTTTTGTTCGAATTGCGGTGCCTCAATTTTGGGTCTCACAATACTCGGATTAAGCTTAGTGAATAGAGGAATGGCATATTGTCAAATGGCACAATTTCTGTCATCGGCAACAATGATCGGATTGTAAGTATTATAAGTGAATGCTCCTCCTTCATTTTGGTTTTGATTTTAGAAATTCATCTCTTCGGTCCTTCTTTGGTTCGCTTGTCTTCTCTTTTGTCTAAAAGTCCTTTCAATTTGAGGGTCGACGGGGAGTAAGTCAATAATTTGATAAATACTCATAAACACCTGAAACAAACACAAAAATTATTGGAATTAAAATTTAATAAAAAAATATACCAAAATGCAAAATTAACAATTTCACAAACAATGTCTTTTAAAACAGTCCCCGGTAATGGCGCCAAAAACTTGGAACGACAGAAATGTGCAAGTGTACACAATCGTATCAAGTAATAAAGTGACAAGGAAAGGTCAAGTTATCGTACCCACAGGGACTTTGCAAGAAATATATTTATGAAATGTAAAGTTAAACACTTCGGTGATGAAAACAATTGTTGATTTTGAAGAAGTGATCTAAAAACTAAAACTAATTTAACTAAGTAAATAAAAAGTAAAATAATCCAATGCATGATTTCTGAAAGATGGGTTTAAATCAAGATGACATAAATGTGTTAGATTGATTACATTCTTTAACTTAAAATTACTAAACTCATGTTCATGCTATTACGAATAATTTCACGGCAACTTAGTATTTTGCTAACTAATGAACATGCAAACTTACTAAACCAATTAGTCTCTTGAACATATTACTATGTCAATTCAAACAATTAATCAATTTTCATAAGCAAGTATAACATTAAGTGAAGTAACAACATAGTCCTATATTGAAACAATTTAATCACAATAATCTTGCAAGTTATGCAAGGCTAGTGTACCATTTAATACAATCGCTAATTTAACCTTTAGCTACCTCAAAAGATTAAACATGCATCAATTAAATACTATGCCAATTAATTACAATTTCAATACGATTAATAATTAATTCATTTGTTACATTACTATTATAATGTAAATATAACATATGCATGCTTTTATTTAATTGAACAAATTACCAAGGCATAATAACAACACAAACACGATTATAATAATTTAAATGTACAAAATGCAATCAATGTAACACCCCAAACCCGGCCTAGACATTATGGCCAAATCTGGAGATGTCACAAAGAAGGGTTTTGAAAACAGAGTTAATTTGATAAAGCTTTGTAATCCTTATTTGTTTATAGCTATTACTGAAAACGTTATTTAATCAATTCATTTGCCTAAAACATGATTTACAGTGGAAGTCTTAGAATTCGTTATTTTTAAAAAAAATCCCGTTCGTACTTTTAGAAAAACTTTATTTTAGTAAAAGCCATGTTTTTAGCCAACCATCACAAATAAAGAATCCAAATCCAAAATAAACCAAATAATCCAGAGAGTCCATTAATTACAAAACTCCCAGAAATAATCATTAACTAAATAAAAACCATTATTTATAGTCAGTTTGCAAACTTGTGGTCACCGTGAGACTCTGCTGCACTGATCCACCTAAGTCTGTGAATTGCCTGAACAAAATAGACAAACAGATGTGAGTTTTCATGAACTCAGTGTAATCCAACAGAAATAGACATGTTATACATACAAAAATCACATATACAATTAGATTTGGATTTGGACTTAAGTCCTTTACAGATACAGGCAACATAGTCAGATATGCAGAACATATATACATAATCCTACCCCCATTCTCTATACACTAACTCCGACCATCCCATCACACTATGTGGGGTTAAAAACTCCCACCCATCCCTACACACCATATAGTGTCGATATGACACATAACAGATAATATGCAGTCAAGCTGTCAAAATATAGGCGAAAGGTCACTATACTGATCACTTCCTCCACATATACAATTACCACCCCAAACATATATATACAAAATATAGATACATAATATCATGCTTAACATGCTCGTATACAGATAACATATATATTTAACAGAATAATCAGACATGCATAACGGTGTCCTACTCTGAGCAGACTATCAGAATATCAAATTACATAATTTAGTGTTTGGTTAGCCCTTACTGACCCTACGGTAGGCCCACTGTCGATCGGAGCGACCCGCGTGACCTTCGGGAAAATTTTAGAATTATGACCCACATGCCTGTGTGGCCCACATGCCCAGATTTGCCTTGCCCATGTGGCCCAGACGGCTTGGCCCAAAACTCATACGCTCGTGTGGCCCACACGACCTACTTGGCCTAGCCTGTGTGGCCCACACGGCCACACCCACACCACCACACTGTCGTGTCTTGTGCACGGCCATGCCTTCGTCAAACACACGCTCGTGTCTAGTACACGGCCAACCACACGGCCAGGCACACGCCTGTGTGGCTCGACAGGATGATTTTTTAGCTTTTGCCAAAGCTCGATTTTCCGCATTGTAGGAACACACTTGTTACGGTTTTGATGCAAAACCAACCCCGAGACCACCAGCACCTAAAAACAGAATCCCAATACCATATTAGCAAATGATTTACAAAATTAACAAAACTAAACCGAGCAACACTCCAAACTTACCACCGCAAAGACGACTATACGTAAAAGTTAAACCGTTGATGAGAAAACCACAGATTCACCACCTTCACCTATATAACCATTCGTAGAATTCAGATTCTCTACAATTATTGTCACACCACAAAAACGAGAATGAAATAAAAAACTTACCGAGATCGTGCGAAGGACAGAAAAGAAAAAGTAAACCGATTAAAAGAAAACAAAAGAACAGGAAAACAAACGTAGATGAAGAACAAGAGAACCAAATGGTAGAACCAAAGAGGGATGGTAGAAAACTAACGTCAAAAAACTTGGAGGAGAGAGAACCGAAATTTGTTTTGAAAACAAAACAAAAAAAAAATCAGATAATCCCCAAAATCTGAACTCCCAACTATCATCTCAACCACAACTACCCACTCACTCAGACTCTCAATTCCATCCAAACTCTCTTAGTCAATCGAGGTAAAAATTAATAGCCACGCTCATACAGGGACTTGAACATAGGATCTTCCACACACCAACTCCCTACCACTCGAACCAGCAAACTCATTCTGATATGGATTAACGGAAAATTTTATAGAAACCCACTCAACAAAGATAATGCTAGGATTAGAAAAATATCAAAATTTGCCAAAAGTAGGACTTGAACCCAAGACCTCATACAAATACCCAGAACACTTAACCACTAAAGCATATACACATTTGTGCTAATTTTTACAAAACAGACTTAAAAACATTCAGGGCGTTACAAATCTACCCCCTAAAAGAAATTTCGACCTCAAAATTTACCTGATCAGAACAGATGAGGATACTACTGATGCATTGAGTCCTCAGGTTCCCACGTGGCTTCCTCAGTGCTATGATTCCGCCACTGAACCTTCACTAACGGTATGGACTTCCTTCTCAGAACTTTAATGTCTCGATCCAAAATCTGAACTAGCTCATCCTCAAAAGTCAAATTCGGTCTAACCTCGATCTCCTCAACAGAGACAATATGAGATGGATCAGACCGGTACCGCCTTAACATTGAGACGTGAAACACATCAAGGATACGGTCTAACTTTAGGGGTTGCTCTAATTGATAAGCGACCGGTCCCACACGCTTCAGAATCTGATACAGCCTAATGAATCTAGGGCTCAACTTACCCATACAATCAAACCTCAGAAGTTTCTTCCAAAGAGAAACCTTGAGAAAAATGAAGTCACCCACAGAGAACTTGATATCTCTCCTCTTCAGATTCGCATAGGACTTCTGTCTATCAAAAGCCGCCTTTAGATGATCCTGAATTAGTCTAACCTTATCTTCAGTCTTAGAAACCAATTCAGAACCCAAAACCCAACTCTCACCCAACTCAGTCCAACATAGCGAAGTACGACACTTATGACTATACAAAGTCTTGTAAGGTCCTATCTGGATGCTAGACTGGAAACTGTTGTTGTAGGCGAACTTAGCTAGCCGCAGAAAATCCTCCCAACTACCTCAAAAATCAATCAAACAACTCTGAAGCATATCCTCTAGTATTTGAATCATCCTATCAGATTGACCATCAGTCTGAGGATGGAATGCAGTACTGAAGTCCAATCTTGAACTTAGAGCCTCATGTAGTTTCTTCTAGAATCGAGAAGTGAAGCGAGGATCCCTATAAGAAATTATCGAAGCTGAAACCCCATGCAGTCTTACAATTTCGAAGATATAGAGCATCGCTAACTTTTGCAGAGAATAGTCTGTCCGAACCGAAATAAAATGGGCAGACTTAGTCAATCGATCCACGATGACCTAAACAGAATTCTTCTTAGTGGGTGTTAAGGGAGTACAAGCCAAATTTTTGAAACTCGAGCCCAATTACAATACAAAACCCAATACAACCCAAGAACCCAAAAACATTACAAAACTAGACCTGAAGCCCAAACCCGAGGCCCAATATCTAAGGCCCAAATTCCCTAAAAGTATCTGCCTAGGGTTTCAGAGACTGAAACCCTAGGCACCGCCGCCTCTAGGGTCTTTGACCCTTAGCCTTCTGCCACAGTCGCTAGTCCCATCACCACTTGCCACCGACACCCACTTGCGCCGTCACCTGCAAGAAAGAAACAAAACAAAGAAACAGAGAGCAAGAACACAAGCAACAATAGATCCGGCTATAAAAGCCAACAATATGTAATTTTTTGGGGTTGGAACTACTTTTGTAATACAAAAAAA
>CM025145.1:27644028-27661986 GCA_013467495.1 Gossypium gossypioides
TCCCATTTTCGTTTTCATTTCCAAAACCCAAGTCGACCCCGTTTTTCATCAAAAAAATGGTGTCAACAAAGGGCAACCCACTAACGAAGTCAATTGTTACTTGTTCCCATTTTCATAAGGGAATCTTAAAAGGTTGGAGCAAATCCGATGGCAACTGGTGCTCAGCCATAACCTGCTGACACATTCAGACAATGAGTAACAAAATCTATCACGTCATGCTTCAAACCCAACCACTAGTACAACTCACAAAGATCGCGATACATTTTATTACCACCGGGATGCATAGCATAAGGGTTACTATACGCCTCCCTCAGAATCGACTGTCTCAGATCAGAATCATTCGGCACACAAACCCAACCTTGAAAACGCAAAACCCCATCTTTTTTCAGCCCAAAATTAGATGTGCTGCCACTCTCAACCTAACGAAATCGCAGAATCAAATACTCATCCTCTAACTACTTTTCTCGAATCTGTCCAATCCAATTCGGCTTAACTTGCAACTCAGACAACAGACCCCAATCATCGAACAGACTAAGACGAGCGAACATCGCTCTCAAGTCAGTCATCGCTCTACGACTGAGAGTATCAGCCACCACATTGGCCTTACCAGGATGATATTCTATCGTACAGTCATAGTCTTTAAGCAACTCTATCCACCGATGCTGCCTAAGGTTCAACTCTTTTTCTAAGTAAGGTACCTGAGGCTCTTATGATCGGTGTAGATGATACACTTCTTACCATACAGATAATGCCTCCAGATCTTTAACACAAAAAACCAATAGCAGCTAACTCAAGATCATGCGTCGGATAATTTCCCTCGTGTGACTTAAGCTGACAAGACGCATAGGCCACAACTTTACCATCTTACATTAGTACACATCCCAAACCGACGTGCGACGCATCACTGTACACTACAAACTCCTTACTAGATTTAGGTTGTATTAGAACAAGAGCCTGAGTTAAAATAACTTGAGCTTCTCGAAATTTGATTATTGCGTATCGGTCCAAACAAAAGGAACACCCTTGCGTAGTAGCTTAGTCAAATGAGCTGCAATCAAAGAGAACCCCTCGACAAATCGCAGATAATATCCCGCAAGACCTAAAAAACTACGAATCTCAGATACATTCGTAGGTTATTTCCAATCAAGCACCGCCTCAATCTTTTTAGGATCAGCTTAGATCCCCTCAGTAGAAACCATCTACCCTAGAAAAGTTACCTCTCACAACTAGAACTCACACTTGCTCAACTTAGCGTAGAGCTGTTTCTTTTGGAGTATCTGAAGCACTACTCCAAGATGTTCATTATGCTCGTCCTCAGTCTTAGAGTAAACCAGAATATCATCGATGAAGACCACGATGAACTGATCTAGATACGGCTGAAAAACTTGGTTCATCAAATCCATGAATGCAGCCGGAGCATTCGTCAAACCAAAGGGCATAACTAAAAACTCGTAGTGCCCATAACGAGTCCTAAATGTCGTCTTATGAACATCCACTTCCTTAACTCTAAGCTGATGATACCCAGAACAGAGATCCATATTCATAAACATTGAAGCTCTTCGGAGCTTATCAAACAAATCATCGATCCTCGGAAGTAGATACTTATTCTCACAGTCAGTTTATTCAACTGCTGGTGGTCAATACATATCCTCATGGTACCATCCTTTTTCTTTACAAATAGAACTGGTGCCCCCTACGGACGGAGACACACTAAGGCAGATGAAACCACGATCCAGAAGCTCTTGAAGTTGAGCATTAAGCTCTATAAGCTCCTTCAGTGCCATACGGTATGGAGTGATGGACACTGGAGCTATAACCGGTAGAAGCTCAATGTCGAACTCAACTTCTCAATTTGAAGGTAAACCTAGTAACTCCTCAGGAAAGGCATCCAAAAATTCCCTCACTGTTCTGATATCCCAGACAGTAGAGTCCCTAGAAACTTAAACACTGACGAAAGCCATATACACCTCACACCCTTTTCGAACCAATTTTTCAGGCACAAGAGTGGAGACCACATTAGATAGCTAATCTTGATGCTCTCCGGTCACAACCAGCTCCTTATCATCATCGGTCCTCAGAACGACCCTTTTAGTCGCATAATCCAAGCTAACTCAGTGATCAACTAACCAATCCATACCCAGAATTAAGTCAAACTTCCCAAACGATAGCTCTATCAGATTTGCTAGAAATACAGCCCATTACACTTTTAACGAAACATTCTTATAAAGTCTATTAACCTAAACAGGCTCCCCTAACTGACTCTGTACTGGCTACATAGGAATGTGTAGAAATCCCCAACAGACTCACTAGAAGTACACTCAACAGAAATCCCCAAGTTTTTAGAAATAGTACTGGCTACATAGAAATGTGTAGAACCTATGTCTATCAGAGCAGTATAAGGAACATCAAAAATAAAGAACGTACCCGTGATCACATCAGGGGCATCTCTGTCCTCTGGACGTCGAGCAACATAAACCAGTATAAGCTGCCTAACCTCAGTTTGATTAGCACATCTACTCGGTGCTCTCTATCCTCGACCCATACCATTACCACCCCTAGCCAATCCATGGCCCCTAGGTGGCTGCTAAACTGCCCTCTAAGGCTGTACAGAACTCGGTCTTGAAGCTTGCATCTGATCAGCATGCTGTGGACATTCTCTAATCCGATGCTATAAAGATCCACACTTCAGGCAAGCCCCTAACCTCCTCCAACATTCACTCAGATGGCGCCTACCACAATCACCACATGGCTGAATCTCAATAGGAGCAACAGGAACCCCTGCTCTAACAGGCCCATCATGTTTGGCCCATTTCTTAAGCCTTTGAATAGAATTGGAGGGCTCTGAATCCCTCTTATTCTTGCCTTTCTCACGATCCCTATTTTGGCGCTCCACGCGCTTAACCTTCTCGACGATCTCTGCCTTATCCACCAGAACTGCGAACTCTCGCTCCCTCTAGGAGCAATCAATACCCTCAGATTATCCCTTAAGCCATCCTCAAAACGGACACAATTCTCATACTTAGACACCACCATGCCTCGAGCGCAGCGGCTCAACCTCAAAAACTCAGCCTTAAAATAGTCCCAGTTCAAACGATCTGGTTAAGTACCTCATGAACCGACAACCACCACTAATATGCCTTGTCGCGAAGCAAAGAAACTGCACCCTTAAGTTGCTACTAATGAGTACAGTCGATGTCATTCATGATCCTCTCGGTGGTCTCCAACCAATACTCGGCCACAGTAAGGGTGACTCTAGTGACACCCCTAAATAACTCAGCCCCATTGGACTAGAGTCGTTCAGTTATCGACCCACGACCCTCAGATCCAAAATGGGGTCGAGAAACCCTTTCCAACACCCTCAAGATGGCTCGGGACAGTGCGTCGTCCCCAGCCGACTGGCTTTGAGACCTAGTCTTAGTAGCAGGTGAAACCAGTGTCTCACTTGTATCTAAATTTAGCATACTGCCCAGAGAGGAAGACTCAACTCGAGCCCCCTACGGCCTCTACCGCGCCCACAAATACCACAATCACGAGTTCTACGAGCGTTAATCGTATATTTCAAATTTGTCTACATTATAAAAATTTATGCATCAGTTCCAGTATTTATTAGCAGATATTTTATGCTTAAATTATCAGAAGTTTAGAAGTATTCCAGAGGTTTTAGTCTCTAATTAACTCAGTATAGTTTCAGAAAGTGCTAACTACAGTGTTTTCAGAATATTCTTGTAACATCTCATTTTCAGTGAAATTAGAACAGTGATTTCGAGACTACAAATCTGAGTCCAGAAGGAAAATTATTTTAATATTATTGCATGGTCTACATTATGACAGGAATGTCGTATGAAAATTTTGTTAAGAAAATTTTACTAATTACATGTTCAATTAAATGGAAAGGACCAAATTGTAAAAAATGTAAAAGTTGAGTTCTAGTAGCTATAAGTATCAAATAGCTATGGAATTCAAAATTGGAGGTCATTATATGGCAAATAGACCATTAAGAGGAGTTAGTAGATAAGTATAATGATTCATCTATGGAAAATTAAGAAAAGAAAAGGATAAAATTGGAAAGATGATAAATAAAGATGATAAATAATAAAATAAAATAAAATATCATCATTTATCATCTTTCCTAAAATCAGAAGACATGGAAACCCTAGTTTGAAGCTTGAAGATAGACAAACATACTTTGGCTCAATTAGATGAGTATTCAAGTCCCGTTTTTAGTCATTTTTATGTTTCCGATATCGTAATATCTTAATTTAGCTATCTCAGGGATTAATTTGCAAATTTATCAAAGTACTAGGGTTTTGCCATGGATGAATATAGTTGCATTATGAATTTTTATGGTAGAAAATGAAAGGTCATTAATAGATAAACAACTTTTGTAAAGGGAATTTTGATGAAATTATGGTTTAGGGACTAAATTATAAAGATGTAAAATTCATGGAAAAATTTTGAATTTTATGAAATACATGGGCTGTTAATGTTACATGTAAAAATCGGTTAGGCTTGGAATAAGGATTAAATTGCATGAATTTTATTTTTTGAACTTAGGGATGAAATTGTAATTAATCAAAAGTATAGGGGAAAATGGTAATTTTGCCTAGGATGTGAATTGAATTGAATTGATTATGAATTGTATTAAATTGAATTAAAATTACTCATATAGATCCGGATAGACCAAATATAGAGTTAGATCGTGGAAAAGAAAAAGTGTCGGATTAGTAGATTTTGTGTACACGAACAATTGTCGAGGTAAGTTCGTGTAACTAAATTGTGTATATTTATATGTTTAAATTGAATTTTATGTATGTATATTGTATAATTGACATGTATGAAAATCGGTCACATATCTGATAATGCCCGACAAGAATTAAGTCCCGTTTGAACAAATGAAATTCGATGGATACAGGGTTCCCGTATTGGTTGTGGTCCTATATATGTTGCGGACACACCACAGCTCGAAAGAGCATCCCATTATTAGTCCTCTCTAGCTTCCCATTATATTGTTCTTGTGAGCTTCCCGTTAATAGCTCTTTGGAGCATCTCGATTGGTTGTGATTCTGCATGTGTTATAGACACATCACAGCTTTTATGAGCGTCTTGATATATGGCTCTTTGTGAGCTTCCCGATTAAAGGCTCTTTGTGAGTTTCCTAATTAATGGCTCTCCGGAGCTTCCCGATATTAGCTCGCTTGAACTTCCCAATATAAGGCTATCCGGAGCTTCCTAATTAAAGGTTCTTCAGAGCTACCTGTTATTGGCTCGCATGAGCTTCTTGATTATGGCTCTTATGAGCTTCCCGTTATATAGCTCGGATAAGCTTCCCGTTACATAGCGCATATGAGCTTTCCATTATATGGCTCGAGAGAGAGCTTCCCGATTATGTGCTCTAATGAGCATTCCCAAATATGAATTGACGGATTACAGTTTTGTACACATTAAGTGTACTACCTGTGTATCCATGGATATTTCAAATAAATTTAATGGGCAAAGTTCCAACATGGAAAAATCTGAACTAGAGATGAATTATCATAGATATGTATGTGTTTTATGAATATATGATGTGGAAAACATATGTATATGAAAATTGTTACGTGATGAGCTCATCCTTGTTTCTTGATATTCACATGAAGTACATGACTAACATGTTTCTTGAGGTCATATGTGTTTCGGAAAATTGCCAAATTTCTTTAGATGAATTTTGCATGCTTATTTTAAATGTAAATGAATGGTAAGTTAATTCCCTGTTATACAAACTTACTAAGAAATAAATGCTTACTCTGTTTTATTTCTCTTGTTTTATAGTATTGGAAGCTCGTAAAGGTTGGAAGTTGGTCAAAGCTACATCACACTATCCATAGGCCCAATTCAGTATAAATAGTAAATTACTTTTAGATATAATGACATGTATAGGTTAACTAGCCAATGATAATATGAAAATGATTTTGGTTGTAACTAGCCATTGGAATGGCTTGTGATGAACATATTTGATATGTATGTAAATGGCCTTATCATGTTTAATGTGTGCTAGTATGGTTGAATGATGAATAATTTATAAACATGTTGATGGTTGGTTTGAAATTGGTAAATTAGGTACAAATGAGATTATATTTATGTATATGGTCAAGTTGGTAAGTAAAGATTCTTGAATGGATGTGGTAAGATGTTAAGTATAAAGCTAGATTTTGGCTAGATTTGAATGTCTTATATTAGCTTGAGATCATATCTAAGTGTTTATGTAGGTGGAAGGCAAATTTGGGTGAGAAATAAGGCTTGGAAATGACCTTATTTCGTCCACTCGGGCAGAGACATGGGCGTGTGTCTCAGTCGTGTGTGACACATGGCCTAGCACATGGGTTTCTGTTTCCGCCGTGTGTCCCCTGCATCTTAAAGATTTCAAAACAGAATGCTTAAAATTAATCACAAGGCCTAGCACATGGGCGTGTGGCTTGGCCGTGTGACCCTTGTACCTATTTAATGTAAATTTTCATGTTCATACGGCCTAGCACACGAGCGTGTGACTTGGCCATGTGACCCAAGTCAGAGAGTTACACGGGTACGGACACGGGCTGGGACACGGTCGTGTGCCCTATTTTGAATACCCACACGGCCTGACCATATAGGCGTGTGTCCCCTGTACCTTGGAAAAATTTTGAGATTTTGCGAAAAATTTTCTGAGTACCCGGTTTAGTCCCAACTTGTTTCTAATACATGTTTTAAGTCTCGAGGGCTCTTATAAAGGACATTATGATTGATTTTTGGTAAGAATGCCAAATGATATAAAATACTTGTTACATGTTCTGTAAATTTCGATAATCCTCTGTAACCATGTTTCGATGACATATGCAGGTTAAGGGTGTTACATTTACTAGTATCAGAGTTACGATTTAACCAATTCTTGGACTAACATAGCATATACGAGTCTAGCTATACATGCCAGTATATAACCAGTGATAGTGTGATATCTCTTGACCATTTTAAACATGTTTTTCATATAGTAATGTCGTCCAACTGAGCTGAATCCGAAAAAGCTGAAAGTAATGCTTAAGCTTCAGTTCAAAGAGAAACTTCAAACAATAGAAGGCCCGTATCTGAGGGCCAAGGAGAAGAGCTAAAGAAGCATTCTTCCAAATGATGAATGAGTGGTTTACTAAATATGTAAGAACAAATCCGGCTATACAACAACCTCTATCCCGTCTTGTTTCCCAATCGGTTCCCGATATGCCATAAGGTACAGAACTTGTTAGAGTCGGTAAGCCACCTGTTGATAAAATCCATTAATATGGTGCTGAAGAGTTTAGATCTATAACTGATGATGATCTAGAAAGAGATGAATTTTGGTTAGAAAATACCATCATAGTTCTCGATGAATTGTCTTACTCACCGGATGAAAGTTTGAAATGTGTTGTATCACTGGTAAAAGACTCAACATACTAGTGGTGGAATACACAGATTTCTGTTGTACCGAAGGAGAGGGTTAGTTGGGAATTTTTCCAAACTGAATTCAAAAAGAAGTATATCAGTTAGAGATTCCTGGATCAGAAATGGAAGGAATTTTTAAAGCTTAAACAGGAGAATATAACAGTATTTGAGTACAAACGAGAATTTGTCAGACTGAGTAAATATGCCAGGGAGTGTATCCCGACTGAAATCACCATGTGTAAGCGGTTTGAAGAAGGTTTAAATGAAGATATCAAGTTATTGGTTGGGATTATCGAATTAAAAGAATTTGTGGTACTGGTTGACCGAACTCATAAAGCTGAAGAACTGAGTAAAGAAAAGAGACAGGCTGAGATAGAAGCCAGAACTTCGAGTAAAAGATTTATGGGAAAGTCACAACAGTCGGCTTCAAAGAAGTCGAAGAAATATCATGACTGTTTTACCACTTTTACAGGGTATTCTAGGAGAGACAGAAGTATTCAACGCTCTAATCTAAGATCTCAAGCTACATCTGTAGCAAGTGCAGACAGTGTTGGAAATTCCAAACCTAGATGTAAACATTGTAATAAACTGTATTTTGGTAAGTGCCGTATAAGAAGCAGATCATGTTTTAAATGTGGTTCCTTTGACCACTATCTCAGAGACTGCCTAGAAAATCCTGAGAAAGATATCATATAGACTTCAAGGCCATGTAACCCTGCCTCGAGAGGTAGACCACCTCGTAATTCCGGTAATATGAGTGGTAGTCGGGGTACAACAAAAGATTCAATCATGAAATCTGAAGTATGAGCACCGGCCAAAGCATATGCTATTCGTGCACGTGAGGATGCCTCTGCACCTGACATTATTACTGGTACTTTTTCTTTTCTTGGTACTGATATAATTGCTTTAATTGATCTTGGTTTTACCCACTTATACATCTGCATGAATTTAGTGTCTATTAAAAATTTACCTGTCGAGTCCACTGACTTTGTGGTTAAAGTTTCAAACCCCTTTGGCCAATATGTGATGGTGGATAAAATTGGTAAGAATTGTCCGTTAATGGTACAGGGTTAATGTTTCCCAGCTGATTTGATGTTATTGTCATTTGATGAATTTGATGTGATTTTGGGAATAGATTGGTTAACTCAGCATGATGTCGTGGTAAATTGTAAACAGAAGCATATTGTGGTTAAATATTTAAACGGAGAATTACTCTGTATTGAATCTGATTAATTGGATGGTTTGTCGAATGTGATATCAACCATGTCAGCACAGAAATATGTCAGAAAAGGGTATAATGCTTACCTTGCTTATGCGTTGGATACTAAAGTGTCTGAATCAAAGATTAATTCAATACTAGTAGTTTGTGAATATCCTGATGTGTTTCCTGAAGAGTTACCGAGTTACCACCAATAAGAGAAGTGGAATTCTCTATAGATCTTGTACTGGGAACAACACCAATATCTATATAACCCTACAGAATGGCTCCTATTGAAGTAAAAGGGTTAAAAGCATAGTTGCAAAAACTGATTGATAGAGGCTTTACTCGACCTAGTTTCTCACCTTGGGGGTGCACCAGTTCTGTTTGTTAAGAAAAATGACGGATAATTGAGATTATGCATTGACTACCGTCAACTCAACAAAGTCACAATTAAAAATAAGTATCCATTACCCCGTATTGATGACTTGTTTGATCAATTGAAAGGTGCTACGGTATTTTCAAAGATTGATCTCCGTTCTGGTTATTATCAGTTACGAGCAAAAGACTCGGATGTGCCAAAAATAACCTTTAGAATAAGGTATAGGCATTATGAATTCCTTGTGATGTCATTTGGTTCAACTAATGCACCTGCGGTATTTAAGGATTTAATGAATAGAATTTTTAAACCGTATCTAGATAGATTTGTGGTGGTATTTATTAATGATATTCTGGTATATTCTCGAGATGAAACCGAGCATGCTAATCATTTGAGAATTGTTCTACAAAGTCTGCATGAGAAACAATTGTATGCTAAATTTAGCAAATGTGAATTTTGGCTTCAGGAAGTTGGTTTTCTTGGACATATAGAATCTACTGAAGGCATCAGAGTAGATCTGAATAAAATTTCAGCAATTGTTAATTGGAAACCACTGAAAAATGCATCAGAAGTCAGAAGTTTTGTGGGATTAGCTGGTTACCATCGGAGGTTTGTAAAAGGTTTTTGATGATAGCTTCACCGGTAACACGACTATTGCAAAAAGATGTGAAATTTGAATGGACTGATAAATGTCAGCAAAGTTTTGACAGATTGAAAGCCTTGTTGACTGAAGCACCAGTTCTAGTTTAGCCTGGATCGAGTAAGGAATTTGTAATTTACAGTGATGCGTCATTGAATGGTTTAGGCTGTGTTTTGATGCAGGAAGGTAAAGTAATAGCCTATGCTTCTAGACAACTTAAACCACATGAAAAGAATTACCTGATACATGATCTTGAACTAGCAGCTATTGTATTTGCTTTGAAAATTTGGCGACACTACTTGTTTGGTGAAAAATGTCACATATTCACTGATCATAAAAGCTTAAAGTATTTGATGTCATAGAAAGATTTGAATCTGAGACAGCGCAGGTGGCTTGAATTATTGAAAGATTATAATCAGGTTATTGATTATCATCCGAGAAAAGCAAATATGGTTGTAGATGCTCTGAGTAGAAAGTCTATGTTTGCTTTGCGAGCAATGAATACCCGATTGACATTGTCTGATGATGGTTAGATTTTAACTGAGTTAAAAGTTATACCGACATTTCTACAGCAGATTTGCGAAGCCCAGAAAAATGATGATGAGTTACAAGCTAAACGAGTGCAATATGAGTTAAATATCGATTCAGAGTTTCAAATCTGCCTAAGTCTGTGGATTACCAGAACAAAACAGACAAAGGAATGTTAGTTTTCATAAACGCAGTTTGTAACCCAATAGAAATAAACATGTTATACATACAAAAATCACATACACAATCAGATTCGGATTCGGACTTGAGTCCTTTACAGATATAAACAACAGAATCAGAAATGCAGAACAGATATATAGAATCTTACCTCCATCCTCTACACATAAACTCCGACCATCCCATCACACCATGTGGGGTTAAAAACACTCACCCATCCTTACATACCATATAGTGCCGATACGACACATAACAGATAATATGCAGTCAAGCTGCCAGAATATAGGCGAAAGGTCGTCGTACTGATCACTTCCTCCACATATACGATTCCTGGCCCAAACACATATATATAAAATACAGATACAAAATATCATGCTTAACATGCTCGCATACAGATAACATATATATTTAACAGAATAGTCAGACATGCATAACAATATCCTACTTAGAGCAGACTATCAAAATATCAGATCACATAATTTAGGGTTTGGTTAACCCTTACCGACCCTACAGTAGTCACATAGTCGAACGGAGTGACCCGTGTGACCCTAGGAAAAATTTCAAAATTATGGCCCATATGCCCGTGTGGGCCCAGACGGCCTGGCCCAAAACCCACACGCCCTACTTGGCCTAGCCTGTGTGGCCCACACGACCACACCCGCACCACCACACAATCGTGTCTTGCGCACGGCCATGCCTTTATTAAACACACGATCGTGTCTCGCACACGGCCAACTGGACAGTCAGGCACACGCCCGTGTGGCTTTGACAGAATACTTTTTCGACTTTCGTCGAAGCTCGATTTTTTGCATTTTGGGAAACACCTATTACGGTTTGGATGTGAAACCAGCCACGAGAGCAGCAACACCTAAAAATAGAATCCCAATACCCTATTAGCAAACAATTTACGAAATCAACAAAACTAAACCGAGCAACGCTCCAAACTTACCACTGTCAAGACGACTACATGGGAAAGTTAAACTGTTGAGGCAAAAACCATAGGTTCACCACCTTCACCTACACAACCGTTCACAGAATTTAGATTCCCTACAACTACCGTCACACCACAAAAACGAGAATAAAATGAAAAACTTATCGAGATCGCGTGAAGGACAGAAAAGAAAAAGTAAACCGATTGAAAGAGAACAAAAGAAGAGGAAAACAAACGTAGATGAAGAACAAGAGAACCAAATAGCAGAACCAAAGAGGGATAGCAGAAAATTGACGTCAGAAACTTGGAGGAGAGAGAACCAAAATTTTTTTTGAAAAAAAATCAGATAATCCCCAAAATCCCAACTCCTCACTATCATCTCAACCGCAACTACCCACTCACTCAGACTCCCAATCCCATACAAACTTTCTCAGCCAATCTAGGCAAAAATTAATGCTCATGCTTACACATGGACTCGAACACAGGACCTTCCACACACCAACTCCCTACCACTCGAATCAGCAAGCTCATTTTGATATAGATTAACAGACAATTTTATATAAATCCATTCAATTAAGATAAGACTAGGATTAGAAAAATATCAAAATTTTCCAAAAGCAAGGCTTGAACCCAAGACCTCATATAAACACCCATAATACTTAACCACTGAAAACAAATACAGATTTGTGTTAATTTTTACAAAACAGACTTAAAAACATTCAGGGCGTTACAATCAATCTAACACAGATTAATTTTAAGTAATTTTAATTAAATCAAGAATAAAAATACAACAAATATCCATGTTCATGATCACAACAGAAATAAGAAAATTAAAGAGAAGGGAACTAGGAAGCAAATATAATATTTCTCTAAAGCAAGACTAGCGCGCTCCTCTCCTTCTCTGCTTGCTCTGTCGATCCAAAGCCTTCACGAACACTTGAATGCTGCTACTCCAAGGTGGATGAAAGATCTTTTTCAAAAGGGAAACCGGCAAGGGAATGAAACAAGAAAAATGAGAAAACAAATAAGGGAATGGAAGAGAAAAAGTGAGTGAAAGAGAGATATGTGTTGGAATAAATGGTGTGTAAAACGAGGAAGGGAATAGGGGTATTTATAGGTGGGAATGGTTGCTAAAAATAGAAAATAAATATCATCCCCTCCCTCTCTATTGGCTAGCCATGCTTTGAGCAAAGGTTGATTATTTCAAAACTTGTTATTTTTAGCTTGGGGTTAAAAATAGAAGGCATGGAAATAGGAGGGTTTTGAATAGAATTAAGGGAAAATTCAAGGGTTTTTTTGAATTTAATAAAATCAGTTAAATAAGCTGTTTGGGTTAGCTATAAGGACGGTTTTAGGATGCCCAATCCTTGCTGGATCAGTTCTCTTCACTTAGCACAACTTGGCCATTTTCTCTTCTTCAGACTTATAATTAATTTTTAACCCAATTAATGTTGGACCAAAATTAAATATAAAGTTTGGTCAATAAATATTGTTGGACCATCCATGGCTGAAAAATTAATTAGGCATGCTCTTGATTCATTTGATGCAAGAATTGCCCTAACGGTTCAAGCCTCTTGAGGTGACTGCTGAGCCGATTTTCACCCTTTGTGGAAAACTATCAAAAAATAAATCAAAT
The DNA here is from genome assembly GCA_013467495.1 of Gossypium gossypioides. Classification (NCBI taxonomy): domain Eukaryota; kingdom Viridiplantae; phylum Streptophyta; class Magnoliopsida; order Malvales; family Malvaceae; genus Gossypium; species Gossypium gossypioides. The sequence continues at coordinate 27,656,943 of CM025145.1, forward strand.
TTGCGTAAATTTATCATAAAGATAATTAGAATTAAATATGTTAAGAATTTTAGTGTAAATTAATTATTTTATAATTAAAGTATGAATTTCGACAGAAATTACTACGAAACTACATGAATTAGAGCTTAAAAGGTGCTGAAAAAGTCTATATAATTTTGTGTTTCCAGCATATTTGATGAGAGAAAAGAGAGACATAATTGAATCAAATGGCCAGGAAAAGATACTCCCAAATACGCTCGAGATACTTTCACTGCCGGACAAGGAGGACAATGAAGGAAGAGGATGATGATGATGAGGATGAGGATGAGACCCTGGTCGCGCCACCGGATTACGAGCAACCATTTCGACTAGACTACTCAGTGACGAAGGGCATGGTGATTCACGACCCGAGCCATCATAGCCCAATCCAGATTTCAGGAAGGCGGGCTACTAAAGTGTCGGCGTGGCACGAGAGGGGCAAAGTACCAATGATTGAGGAGTTGGAACTCGATTTCGACTAATTCTAAAACATTTTTATTTTTTATTTTGGATTTATATTTTTAAGACCTATTTTTATTTTTGGTTGATTTTTATTTATTCAGTTTAATTAGGATTTTATTTTATATATATTATATGTTTAGTTTTTCTTTGCAGGAACCCCATATTTTTTACGATACTACAATCTCGAGCCAAAACCAAAAGGAGGACTAGTCCCACCAATTGCATTGCACGTATCAAGCTAATTGGGTAACCTCTTTCTTTTATTTTTTATAGCACATTAGGGACAATGTATCGAATAAAGTATAGTGGTGACATAGGAAAATTTTTAAAATTTTAAAAATTTCGGTTATTTTGTTGTTTATAGTCATTTTTTCTTTTTTAAATTTTGTGTGTTATATGTGTGCTTGAACTTGTAGAAATACAAATGACTGGTTAGGAGCATATACCTAGATTGTTTGTTTAATTTGTAAATTTAGCCTGAAATTAAATAATTTAGGTTGTTTATATTTAGACTAATTAGTTAATTTTATTAAACTGTAAATAGGAATAAGCGATTAAATATACCAAGTGATAAAGGTAGATACAAATAAGTAATTAAATTTGTAAAAGTATAGGATGTTCGAATTAAAAAGAAAATACTTGGTAGAATCCATGGTTATTGAAATGATGCAATATGACGAGTATAACCCTTATTAAAGGTGCCCGAGAAAAATATATATCATATTGGCACAAATAAAAATAAAAATAAGAAGAAAAAAAAAGAAAAAAAAATCATAAGAGATTTTCAGAGAAATATTACTACATTGAGTTCAAAGCGTGAATAAAAATAAATCGAGTATGAAAAAAATTTTGAACAGATTATACCCTGCAAAAATAAATACTATATTCGTATATACATTTTGATGGAGACATATATTTAATTTTCTTTAACTTGTTTACTTTGTAATTTATTGAACTAATTTGTTTAGATGTAAATAACTTTGAATTATTTAAATTTCTAGCTAGAGTTATATATTTAGACAAATCTTCCTAGTGTTGATGATCCGATCCAATCTCGTGTACCAAGCTAGCTCAAGTACATTTTATTGCATGTTTATTTTCTATTTTTAATTTTAGTGTCGGTTTTAATTTTGTTTAGTTTGCTTTTGGATAAGCAAATACTTAACTGTGGGGTAAGTGACATTACTTCACTTGTAGTAGTATTTTTAGGTCATTTCTACACTTAACAACTTGTTTTCTTGACATTTTATATTTAATTATTGCATGTCTAATATTAGTAGGTTAGGAACTAAAACTTAATAAAAAAAGTGTTTTTACGCATTTTCTGCCACTAGATGACTCGTACGGCTGACTCCAGTCTCGAGAAGTTCTAATAGTTTAATTAAGTGTGCAAGAAGTCATTTCAGGCCCATAACTGCAAGGAATGAACGTCGTAATGGGTACAAGCATCCCGTGGTGCGACACGATGACGAGAAACATACCAAGTTGAAGTAACCCGCGACATCCCAATGTAAGGACCTTCCACATCTTGACGAGGCGTTGCCCCGAAGAGCTCTTCCTTGCCATGGCGATGATGGCAGGCCAAAATGAAGCTGATTTCTTAGGAAGAAAATTTTTGGAAATTTCCTTATTTGAACCCTTGCTTTATCATAATGTTTTATTTATTAGAATCCCAAAGTGTATCTAGGTTAAATGGTCACCAAGGAACTTGTAGCCTATATATAGACGCCTTAGGGTCACCGAAATTGTAAGCAGACCTAGATAGATAGTTTTCTATTTAGTTTTAGTTTTCTTTTCTTTTAATGTTCGTGTAGTTGGAGCTTTTCTATTCCAACATGAAGACAATCGCGAGTGTAGATTGCTCCAGATCCGAGCTGTATTCATATCTTACATGATTTGTTTATTGAACTGATTATTCATCAAGTCGATTAATTAATAAAAGAATAAAAGTTCATAATAGGATTAGTTGGCATAAATTATGTATTCTTAAACTTTTACGCTTGAAAACCCTAATAAGTTATCATAGGCTAGACGAGGTTGGGAGACAAGTTGAGCCGAGTAAATTGTAGTTTATCCTGATGAAGAAATTGAGGTCAGAAGATAAGCGAGTATCCGTCGATTAATTAATTAGTAGAGGTCGGGAGGTAATACTAGTTAATTAATGGCTAATTCACATTAAAACTTGAATTTTGGAATTAGTTAATCTTCTATTTATTAATTAGGGATTTAATCGATCATAGGCTAGAGGCTCATGTTGTCGATACTAGGAATAGGAAAGTCCATTAGGTTAATTTAGGTTAATTTAATTTAATTAGTTTAATTGAAATATTAATTCGGATTCGCACTACTAATTTGTGACTCAATTAGATTAGTAATTATTTTCTGTAATTAATTTAACATTAATTTCTCTAATCTACAATCCCTTGGGTACGATCTTCAGAATACTTACCTGTGGTCCATTGTAACACAATACTAGATTACAATTTGACCTATACGCTTGCGGAGACCGTTGATTTAATTTAATAGATTTTTGGTGTGATATTTTTACTATAAACGATAACATGTTTATAGGCGGTCAACTATCCTGTGTTTACTGTTTCGGTGAACTACCCTGTGTTTATTGTCCCGACAGACTACCCCGTGTTTACTGTCTTAACAGGCTCTATTGGTTGCCATAGCCGAGCTATGGTCTTACACCTTAAACCTCTTAGAGGTATCACCCCGAAGGACCATACCGCCGTTGCGATGTCGCCCCATAGAGCTTGCTGACTGCTTCGCAGTGTTGCTTTATTGAACCTTATAACTATCGACATCGATTCATCTTGTAACTACCTTGATGCTCAAACACCTAAGTGTCCCCCCTGCAAGGGCCAAAGCTTCGCACATCATGGTTTGCTCCTAGCAATCCCGAATGGCTGTATCTTAAAGGAATTACATTTTCTATTTTCCCTTCCCTTCACCCATTCCTCCATTCGCCGTCCTAACCTTGATGCTTGAACATCGCAGTGTCCCTTTCGCAAGGCTCGGATATTCACTTATCACAAGTGCACTTAGCAACACCGTTTGACGTTATCTAACAAATTTACCATTTTCCAATCTTATATTCATCTAACTCATTGATAGTTTCCCTTCCATACCATACCATACCATACCATACCATACCATACATACAATAATCATGCATACCACACAAATTATCTCTATGCATACGTCATGCTAGATGACCATTCAACTGCTATCTATTATTAAATGATCAATAAATAGGTGGCAAATTCACACAACATTTATTAGCCAGAAGGCAAAGTGTAGGAACTCACCTCATTTCCTTATCCTTGTCAACTTAGCTTGTTCGAACGCCAGAGTCTCCTTTGTCCTGATAGTAGTTCTTTAATTTCTCTACTACTAGACTTCAATTCATGTGACTGCAACGACTTGCAGAGTTTCCTTCAACAGCATCCCCTTTTTCTTCAGAACGACTGAAGAAGATGATGCTATGTAGAGGAAAAAAAGTCATAAACAAAATTGAGAAAATTTTATCTCCACTCACACCTATATATACTCCTTAGGCACGATCCTTAATGGCCTTCCCAACCATCCATTCTTAATCATGTTGTCTCCTACTCCAGAACCAGTCAATTCTAATCTAACTAAACTAGAATTGGAATCCAACTAATCACAATTCAACCATTAAAAATTTCGAATATCCCGACAGGGTTCGACAATTTACTAATCTTTTTTATTTAATCCTACCTTTCCCAAGTTACGGGTCAATAATAGTAATTGTGTGTTACAAGACCTTTAGACAAGAACTTAACTACCAAGTAAACCACTCTTGCTAAGGAGTTTCAAGACCTATTCAGAGACAAGGAAAGCTTCCATTGTAAAAAACTCAAGGTGACTAAAATATTGATTTCTCCTTTAAATCTCCAAAGGTTTATCTTAGGCTAAAAAAACATCAAATGAATTGATATTTAAAAGTTTAGCAAATGAAGGCTAGAAATGCTAAAAATAAATCCATACAATGGTCTATAGTGATCCAATATTAATTTTTTATCTCCACTACGTAAACCCCAATTAATAAAGATTTTTAAGGCTAATGTATAATCTTTGCAACTCCTTATCTTTTACTAAGGTTAAGATAAAACATTCTCCTCTAATGCTCAAGGATCAACTAAAACCTCTCTAACTTTTCAATGTTCAACTAGAAATCCTCCCAATTTACAAATTGACGAACTTGTGTAAAAAAGGAAACCTCTCGGAGGTAAGTGTTTACAAAGTGTAAGCTCTAACAAATTAAAATAAACACTTGAATAAAGAAATGAAACTAAACTCAATAAGAATTTAGGTACAATCAACACTCTCTATAATAGCCCTATTTGTCTGTCAAAATTTTAGATGTTATAGAGAGGTAGTTATTATACACTAATAACAACATTTGAGGTTTAAATCATATTTAAATTTTTTAATTTGAAAATTAAAAATTAAAAATTATTATTAATAATTAGTGAGATTTATATTATATCTTTAATAAAATTTGCAAATGTAATTTCTTTTGTTAAATATT
>CM025145.1:27706837-27717712 GCA_013467495.1 Gossypium gossypioides
GTTAAATTGGGACGAAAATAAATTATCAAGGCATGGAATGTACTGAATGTAAATTAGGCTAATTAAAAATCATTTGATCAAGAATTCATCAATAATTAAGGTAATTTAGTTGAATAATTTAAGCTCAAAATTGAACTTAACAATGGTTGAGGTAGGAAATTCATTTTTGAATTATGACATGTTCATGACTCATTAAAATGTTATATATGCTGCTTGATTCTAATATATGGTTGCTTGTGTGAATACTTAAATGTATGCTAAATACCTTATTGTTTGGACTCACACTGAGCTAGTTAGCTCACCCCATTACCTCAAACTTCTTAGGTACTGAATAAAACTAGGATCAGTCTTGGCATGCGAACATACGACAAACTTCGGACTTAACTTTTACCATTTATTAATTTTTATGTAAAGTTCCCTAAATTTATTTGCCTTTGGATTGTAAAATTATTTGAACTGTGGTTTTGGTTTATTTTTTGTTTTAGGGGATTTTTCATGCATGCATAGTTTCATACTTGAGATTGGTTTAAAAGATTATTTTGAAATTCAACTGAGCATGTCACTTGGCTTAATTAATAATCAAGTTTTTAATTGGTTTTTCTGCTGCAATCAAGATAATCAAAATTATTTTTCAAAAGCAACTATGTGCAAAGAGTTCTTTGAAAAACCACACCAGAGCTACTAACTTGAGTTAATAAATGATGGATTTAATAATGAACATTTTTCTCGAAAAAAGAAAGGTAACCGTGGTTTTAATTAAAAAAAGTGCATTTCAGGTTTTCAACCGATGATAGGGTCGATTCGTAGTTTAGGTGTCCCATGTGCCCTTCACTATTCAACCATAATGTCTAGCTCGGGTTTGGGAGGTTACATTCAAGATTTATCAAGATTACCGGGAATTCCAACAAGATTCATAAAAGATCCATTATTTCAAAGGAAAGATTAACTTTGGATGTAAATTCTACGAGAATATGGAATTGAAATGAACTTATCGACTCTTAGCAAAGATTAGGGATGAAATTGATGGCAATTCGCTAAATCGACAAAAACACGAAAAATGGGGGATGATTTGATTCGGGAAACGAAATTCTTATCAGCAACGAAGAAAATTATTATGTAAAGTAAAGGGAAGAAAAGAAAATAAGAGGAAATATAGAAAAAATTCTTCTAACACTCCTAACCCGTATATGTCACTGGACTAGGGTTATAGAGCATTACCGGAGTTTACAATTCAAACAAACACATATTTTTAAATATTTCATATCATATTAATAATCATATTAAAACCAATATAAATCATACATATTTTCCCTTATACGAGCCCTCGAGGCCTAAAAACACGTTAGAAACAAGACTGAACTAAATCGAAAACTCAGAGAATTTTTCCTAAAATAGTGGAAATTTTCAACACTATAGCCGTGTGGCCAGGCCGTGTGACTCACACGGCCAAGAGAATACCAGTTTCTTAGGCCGTGTGGGCATTCAAAGTAAGGACACACGGCCGTGTCCCAGCCTGTGTCTGTGCCCGTGTAACTCACTAACTTAGGTCACACAGCCAAGCTACACGCTTGTGTGCCAGGCCGTGTACCCTTTGAAATAACCTCACATGCCCATGTGCCAGGCCGTCTGCTAGGCCGTATAACAGCCTAACTTGCAACCCTTTTAAAGCTAAAGGGGACAATTGAAACCTCACATGCCCATGTGCCAGGCCGTGTGCTAGGCCGTATAACAGCCAAACTTGCAGCCTGTGTGGACGAAAATAGGTCATTTTACAAGCCATTTTTCTCACCCATCTTTACAAGTACCTTTACTCATATTTGCACAATTAAACAGGTCATCAAAATACATCAAACCAAGCATGATATAAACACATCCAACCAATATTCCCATAGGCACCTCAATCACAACATCATTACATATACATTAAGATATTTAAATTTTACCAAGATGTTCACTAACTTCAAACTAAGTCTAAATCATTCCATTCCATTTGATTTACCTAGCAAACACAAACCATTTGGTACCAAAAATGTCATTCTATAACTAGCACCAAATAACCATATAGGTCATAAATAATAAAGCACCGATTCACCACATTCACACTCATCCCAAAACATCTATAATATGCAAACTTGATCAATCATTCCAACTTCATCATTTAGGCTTGAGAATCTATGATATCAACCAAAGTAAGACCATTTATATACATGCCAAAAATCAAGCCTTACAAACACTTAAAATACCATAACTACAAGCCAAACCAAATGGCCATTTTAACAATCAAACATACAAGCCACATTAGCCAAAATATCTATACATGTCATTATAACCAAAATAAAAACAATCGAAAGTACCAAAAGAGTCGATGGATAGTGTGATATAGCTTCGACAAGCTTCCAACCCGAACGAGCTTCCGATGCACTATAAGACACGGAAAATAACATAGAGTAAGCATTTAAGCTTAGTAAGTTCATATAACATAGGACATAACTTACCATTTAATCACATAATAGGTAAGTAACCTAGCATATTCCAACCATAATTTGGCCAAAGCCTATGCATATACATCAAACAAGTTAGCCATGTAAACATATACATAAACCAAGCAAACATGGATGAGCACAACATATAATTATGTTTCATATACATGTATCATCCATTTCAACTTCCAAATACCATGTAACAACATTTCAATGTAATTCACATTTGTCCTGTAATAGTCCATATCGAACTCTTACCATTTCGTATTAGATTAATGCCCGTTGAACCGTTTAGAATACCATTGGATACCCAGGATAGCTCACAAATATTGTGCTAACTCATATAACTGTAATCTGTCAAATCCTATACATGTATGTTCACACGAGCTGTGAAAATAGACCTACTCACACGAGCTGTAGGTTAGAACGTAGCTACACGATGTTGCTCACACGAGCTGTGGAGTATCCGCAACACATGTCAGACCTCAGCCATCGATAGGACGTTCAGGACCTGCACCCAAATCATGTAAACCCTAATGACATGTCATTTGTATCCTACAAATTCTTAAGGTTCAAACAGGGCTCGGTAATTGTCAAACTTTGTTGGATATGCAACTGTGTATGAATAAAAATTCACAATTCATGCATAATTCCATATAAAACATATAAACACAATCATACGAACTTACCTTGACGAGTATACATAGATACGAAAGCGATTAATCTGAGACTCTCTTTACCCCAATCTAAAGCCGTACGAGGTTTGTCTTGATCTAAACGGATAAATTTAACTCAATTCAATATATATTTTATTCAATTTAACCTAAAATCTTATTTTGGAAAAATTATCATTTTACCCCTATACTTTTAATTTCTTTGCAATTTAGTCCCTAACTCATAAAAAATAGAAATTCATGAAATTCCACCACAACCCATCATAGCCGAATATCAATTAGGTCCCTAGCAAACCCTATATTTCATTTATTTCACAATTTCACCATGTATAATTTTCTATTTTTTAATTTAATCCTTATTTCACAATTTCACCCAAAATCACTTAACAAAAGTTTTTTTTATCTATCAACAACTATTCATTTTATATCATCCAACATAAAAAACAACCTATATTCATTCATGGAAAAACTCTAATATTTTAACAGTCTTGCAAATTAGCCCCCGGGCTAGCTAGATTAAGCTACAACGATCCCAAAAACATAGAAATCATTAAAAACATGACAAAAATACATACCAATTAGGTAAAAATGAAGATGGTCGAACCCTAGCTTAGAAGAACAAGGAATTTCAGTGGTGGCTTGATGAAATGAAGAAGATGAAAGCATTTTACCTATTTTAATTATCATTTAATTACCAAATTACAATTATAACCTTTAAAAACTTTAAAATTTACAGAAATGACAAGCCATCACATTCCACTATCTTCAATAATGGTCTAATTACCATATAAGGACTCTTAATTTAAGTTTTTATAGCTATTTAATACTTTTAGCTACTAGAACTCAACTTTTGCAATTTACGCGATTTAATCCTTTTTTCTTAAATTGAACATGTAAACGGTAAAATTTCTAAAAAAAAAATTTATACGGTATTACTATCATGCTGTAGGCAATAAAATAATCATAAAATGAATTTTTTAACTTCGGATTTGTGGTCCCAAAACCACCGTTCCGATTTCAATAAAAACGGGCTGTTACAATTCTCTTTAAGTTGGAAAGGGAAACAAAATTCTAATATGACTAGGAAAATGGGGTTAAATACTAGGTTTAACAAATTTTAAAGGGGTTGTTTGGTAAATTACCTATATTACCGAAATTAAAAGGAAAATGAGAGAGGGTGACATGACTTGAACTTTTGAAAGTAAGGGGAAAGTGCAAAGGTTTAACCATTTGGGTTGTTGCCCACTCTTGTTTATTTTCTATTTCATTTAATATATATTCTAGAGTGACTTTCATCCTAGTTTGTTGAATATAAAAAGAAAATAAATGGGAGAGGAGTGGATAAAACCTAGGATCTCTAGAGAGTGTTCCAATAATAACGATCTAAACTAAGTTATTCATTGGTTATTTATTTTATCTAACCCTATATATTTTTAAGTTTGACAATTCTCCCCTCATTAAAGAAATTTTGTCCTCAAAATTTCCCTACTGACACATCAATTGCTTGATTACAAAATCCATCATTTATCTTTTTAAAACAACCACCATACTTTTGTTGCGTAGCTCTAATTCATTTTCTTCCTAAACTTCCTACGAGCTTTTCTTGAATATCCTATTTACTACTAGAACGACAAAAATGTGCAAGTGTACACAATCATACCAAGTATGTTGAGTTATCGTACCCACAGGGATTGTATAAGTGAATATTTATGTAAAATTAAAAAATTTGGTGAGAAAAAATATACTGATTTGAAAGAGGTGATATAAAAAATAAAAATTAACTAAGAAAATAAAACTCCAAATATACGATTTCTAAAAATGATTTTAATCAATATGACATAAACGTGTTAGATCATTTTTATTCTTTAACTTATAATTATTAAGGGTCCTTCCGGTTGTTAGGAACGACCTTCCTAAGATGATTGACACCTCTTTATCTGCTTCAAATTCTAAAACAACAAAGTCAAAAGGAAAAATAAATTTGTCTACACGTACCAATACATCCTCGATTTTTCCTTCTGGATGTGATAAGGATTGATCTGCTAATTGGAGTGTGACCGTAGTTGGTCTAACTTCCCCTATCCCTAATTTTTTGAATATGGACATGGGCATCAAGTTGATTCTTACACCCAAATCACATAGTGTCTTACCACTATAAGTTGCTCCGATGTTGGAAGGTATGGTAAAACATCTAGGGTCTTTCATCTTTAGGGGTAGTTTTTTTTTTTATAAATGCATTGCATTCCTTTGCCAAAGCTACTGTATCAAATTCTCTAAGTCTCTATTTCTTGGACAGGATATCCTTCATAAATTTAATGTAGTTTAGCATTTGGTCAAGAGCTTCTACCAATGGGATGTTGATATGAAGTTGCTTGAGTACGACTAGGAACTTCTTGAACTGGGCTTTCTATTTCTGCTTCTGAAATATTTGAGGGTAGGGTGGTGGAGGATTTTTTATTTGAATTCGGCAATTCATTTGTTGTGGCAGTTGCTCTACATCTAACAAAGAAGTTAGTTTATCAGAATTGATTTGGTCAAAAGTTACCTTATCAAATTTTGCAGATTCTGGTTCTGGTGAAGCTGGATTTTCAACACTTGGCTGAATTTTCACATTATCTCGAGCATCAGCTGGCTCCTCTTCAACTTCAACAGTGTTGGTTTCTATCATCTTTTCGCTCCTTAGAGTTAATGCTTTACAATGCTCCTTCCCCGAATTTCTTGGATTCTCCGTACCACTAGGCAAAGCACCTTGTGGTCAGTTTCTAAGTTCAGTAGCAAGTTGACCATCTTGATTCTCCAAATTATTTAAAGTGGCATCATTCTTTTCCATATATGCCTTCAATAGGTAGACTATTAGAAGGTTCAGCTTATGGTGGTTTCTAAACTTGTTGAGTAAATCCAGGTGTCTGGGTCGGTCTAGGTTGTACGTAAGCGTTACTGGGTCCAACCTCTTGATTACTCTAAGAAAAATTTGGGTGGTTTCGCCAAGATGGGTTATAAAAATTAGATTGTGGTCCCTACCTACCTCGATTCTAGTTCTGGTTACCTATGTAATACATAGATTCTGGGTTTGATGGGCAATCTTCAAACAAGTCCCTTCCCCCCAATAAACACAGGTTATATTCTCGAATTGATTAGGTGGCTAAACTGCAACATTATTATACCCATTAGTAGTAAAAAAATTTAACCATTAAGGATACCGAATATACCTAAGCTGCAAGTGAAGTGAGGGCGTCCACTTTATGTACTCCTACAACTTGTCTTCCTGAAGCTACTCAATTAGTTGGCCACTAGTAATTGTTACTGGCAATTCCCTCTATAATTTCATAAGACTTAAAAAGTAGAGCACCATTAGTAGAAGCGTCTACTACCATTCTCGTGTGAGCATTGAGACCATTATAGATTGTCTCTAGTTGGATGCAATGCGGGATTCCGTGATGAAGGCATTTTCATAACAGTTTTTTAAATTTTTCCCACGCCTCATACAAGTACTCGTCATCCATCTGTTGGAAGGTAGTGATCTCATTATGCAACTTAGCATTCTTTCTAGGTGGGAAATATTTCATAAGGAAGTGTTCTACTAACTCTTGACATGTGGTAATGGAATCTGGTGGCAATGAGTTCAACTAGGCTCGAGCACTATCTCTTAGTGAATATGGGAACAACTTTAATCATAATGCATCTCCGGGAACTTCAACTAACTTGAAGGAATCACTCACCTCCATAAACAATCTGAGATGAAAGTAAGGATCTTCAATAAGCATTTCATTGAACTGGTCTATTGTCTGGAGCATTTGGAACATGACTAGCTTCAACTTTAATTGTTGTGCCTCAATCTCAGATCTTCCAATACTCGGATTGAGCTCATTGAAGAAAGGAATGGAATATTGTCGAGTGGCACAATTTCTATCATTGGCAACAATGATTAGATTGTGAGCATTATAAGCAAATGCTCCTCCTTGAACATGTTGTAGAGGATCCATTATCACCTAAATAATAATGAAAACTTATTAAAGTAAAAATAAAATAAAATTGAACCAAATTGCAAGATAATTAATTTCACAAATAATTGACTAGAATAACAATCCCCGACAACGACGCCAAAAACTTGGAACGACAAAAATGTGCAAGTATACACAATCATATAAAGTAATAAAGTGACAAGGATGATGAGTTATTGTACCCACAGTAACTATACAAGTGAATATTTATGAAATGTAAAATTAAACAATTTGGTAAGGAAAAATATATTTATTTGAAAAAGGTGATATAAAAAATAAAAATTAACTAAATGGTTAACTAAGAAAATAAAACTCCAAATGCACGATTTCTAAAAACGGTTTTAATCAATATGACATGAATGTGTTAGATCAATTTTATTCTTTAACTTAGAATTATTAAAACTATGTTCATGTTGTTACGAATAATTTCATGGCAACTTGGTATTTTGTTAACACACAAGTTTATTAAATTAATCAATCTTTTAGAACATATTCTTATGCTAGATTAATCAATCAATTTTCATAAGCAAGTATAAGATAGAGTGAATTAAAAATATTCCTATATTATAATCACAACAATCTTATAAGTTATGTAAGGTAATTACATTGTTTACTATATCTACTAAATTTAACCCTCAGCTACCTTAGAAGATTAAACATGCACCAATTAAATATTGTTTCAATTAATTATAATTTCAATCCGATTAATAATTAATTCATTAGTTACCTTACAATTATAATGCAAGTGTAATATAGGCATAATTTTATTTAATTGAACAAACTACCAAGGCCTATAACAACACAAACATGATTTTAAGAAATTAAGTGAACAAAATGCAATTAATCTAACACAAATGAGATTTAAGCCATTTTAATTAAATTAGGAACATCAACATAACAAGTAATCATATTTATGATCATAGAATAAACTGAAGAAGATAAAGAGAAGGGAACTAGAAAACAAATCCCAGTGATTTTCCGAAGCCAAACTAGTACGCTCCTCTTCTTCTCTGCTCGTTTTGCCAATCAAAAGCCTTCACGAATGCCTGATTGCTGCTGCTCGAAGGGGCATGCTAGCTCTTTTTCAAGAGGAGAAATTGGAAAAGGGAAGAAAGAAACGAAATGGGAAGACAAAAGAGTGAAAGAGAAAAGTGGAGTAGAGATGAATGAAATATGCGAGGTGTGTTGAATAAGGAAGTGAAGGGGGCTATTTATGCTTGAATTTGGTAGCTCAAATTAGCTAAAAATAGCATGGAATCCCCCTTCACATGGCCGTCCATGCTAGGTAGGAGGAGTGTTAGAATGAACTTGCTATTTTTAGCTTGTGGTGAGAAATTAATTGCATGAAGAAGGGAGGGGTTTGAATGGAAATTAAGGAGATTTTAAGGGTTGTTTTGTAAGTGTTAAAATCAGCTAAATTTAGTTTATTTTTCCAACAAGATGGGACAATTTAGGCTGCTCTCTTGGGCTTGTCCATCCTCCCTTTTTATTTGCTCAATTCAGATCATTTCTCTATTTCATGTTGTACATTTTTCTTCAATAAAAATTTAACTGGACCAACTGATTCACTAGAGTCCAAAAGCATAAATTCAAATCCTCCATGTATTTTAATTCATCATCTTGAGCTCTAAGGTGCCTCATCAATTAATTCTTTCAAGGTGATTGTCGAGTTGATTTTTCACCTTTTGTGCAAAATTGCCAAAAATAACCCAATTTATGCAACATTATTATAAAAATAATTAAAATTCACAATATTTCAATAATTGAGTTCAAATTAATTATTTAATAATAAAATTATAAAATTCAACAGAAATTACTTAGAACTTCCATGAATTAGTCCTCAAAAAGTGTTGAAAAAGTCTATATATTTTTGTATTTCCAACTACCACAGATTGTTCTTTGGTAACTTCACTAATGGTTTCATCTACCTCAAATTCCTATATTGCAAAAATCTTAAGAATGGGTGGATCCTATGTCAATTAGGGCAAAAAACCTGTGATGGTATCAGATGCATCTTTATCCTCACAACCTCTAACGGCATAAACAATGGCGGGCTGTCAAGCCTCAGTTTGGTTCTATTAGTTGCTACAATATTTGTGGTCCTATTTTGACCTCGTCTCTCGGAGGTAACTGACCCGATCTCTGGTTTTGGGCTTGATTTTGGGTCGAAGCTTGTGCTTGCTCACTTCAATGAGGGCAATCTCTTACTATATGCTCCATTGACCCTCACTTCAGAAAAGTACCTAATTTTTTCCAACACTCGCTCGGGTGGTGCTTATCACAATACGTACAGTTATAAATCCTATCTTTAGAATTGGCTATAGCAACCCTTTGTTGCAGTCTAATCTCTCTGGCTCGTTTTATAGGACAAGAATCCTAATTAGTGAAACTAGCATCTCTCTTAACCAGGAACTTATTCTTATCACGTTTTTTGCGTTCCATCTGTTTAATCTCCTCCACAATTTTGGCTTTCTCCACTAGGGTCTTAAACACCCATTCTTGGTGTAGAGCAACCTAAATTTTACGGTCGAATCGCAACCCATTTTCGAACCTCACGTACTTGTCCTACTTCGTGGCAACCATTCCTTGGGCATAACGGCTGAGTCTCAAAAATTCAACCTCATTTTCTGACACAATCTTATCTTCCTGTTTTAACTCAATAAACTCGAGTCTGCAGGCTTCCACAAACCTAGTACCCACTTACTTCTTTTGGAAGGCCCTTTGGAAATATTCTTAGTTAAAACGGTCAACCTTCATACCCCTTACGATAGACTGCCACCAACGATAGGTTTATTCCCTAAGTAAGGACACAATGCCCTTCAACTTCTGCTCCGAAGTAAAGTTTAAATCCTCCAGAATCCTTTCCGTCCAATCCATCTAATACTTCGCCATAGTAAGAGTCGTTCCAGAAACACCTTTGAAATTTTTTACCCCATTTGATTGGAGCCTTTTCGGAATGGATCCACGACTTTCCAATCCAATTTAGGCTCCAGCAAGCCTTTATAACACCCTCAGCATCGCCTATGTCACCGTGTCATCTTCGTTCTCATAGCCTCCGCCACCATTAGTGGTGGAGTTCTCAACATAATTCTCTTAGGGGATCAATTTTTTGCCTTGAACAGCGGGCAGCTTTACAGGTGCAGCCTTACACGGCCTACCCCTACTACATCTACCTTGTGTATTCATTATGTTCTCGAAAGTTTTTAAGATCTAAGTATATCTACAGTTTTCACATAAAATTTCAAGCATTAGTTAAAGTATATTTGTTGTCTAAAAGATTTTAGTTCATCTAAAGCCTCAATAGCAACAGTAACTACAGTAGGACCATCATCGGAGTATCGGATTTAGTTTCCTGTAGAAAATCAATTTTTTTTCCAAAAACTTGTGGAATGATTTTTCTCAAGTATCTCTTTTTAATGCATGCATGCATGCAAACGTATTTTTAATTTTTACGGTTCGAGTTTAAAAAACCTGTAGCTCTAATACCACCAAATGTAACCTCCCTAACTCGACATAGATGTTAGGCCCGAATTTGAAAGATTACATCGGCCACCAAGATGGCCTAACAAAGTTATCAAAATATATAAAACAGACATTTTAAAAACTTTTGTTCATCCTTAGAAGAGAACTTAGCTTATTTTTAGAAAAACTAGCCCAAATTTACCCGGGCCTCACCAAATAACAGGCCCAAAAATTTAAAACCTACCCAAGCCCAATTAC
>CM025145.1:27736124-27761239 GCA_013467495.1 Gossypium gossypioides
GTCGAATTTTGGAAGCTACACTAGCAACTGAAATGACCTAGTAAAGATTATCGGAGTTCTATTGAACAACCTTTTAAAACCTTTGTTTATCTTAGATGAAAGCTTAGCTTCTTATCTCTTTTTCACTAAAACTTACGAGTTTCGAAAACCGTTTGTTTCTAGCGTTTTCCTTGTAATAGTGATTATTTTAGAAAACTTAGTTGATTTTTAATTTTATTTATTTTTTTAACATAATATCGCAGCGGAAAATTGATATTCAACATAGTTTTAATGGAAAACCAATATTTCATGCATAATTAAATCAAAATTCATGTTTCAATAGCCTAAAATCAATTTAAATGTCATGCAAGCCAAATAACCCCAAATAAAATAAAATAAAAAAGAAATCCCATGCCATAGTTCATAGAAGACATTACAGTTCCCAAATAATATAAATTATAAGTATTAAGTCTAAAATACTTTTAATGAGAATTATTCTAGTCGAGACCTTCGAATGCGGAGTCCATATCCTAACCTTGCGGGTTATCTGTGAAGATTGAAATAAGAGGGGTGAGCTTAAAGAGCTTAGTGTGAGTCTAAACACAAGAAAACCAGTGCAAATCGATAGAAAAGACATACAAAAATAATAGTTTTCTAGATCAACACATCAGCATCGCATTTAAGAATTTTTTAGTTTGCTTGTACATGCTTACAAATGGCAATGCAATTTCAGTTCATCAGAAAGATCCTATCCAACTCTGCTACACACCGCAATAAGTGTCACACCCTAAAATATAGGGGGTTAATCAAAATAATTAAGCAGGAAATGAATTAGACTTTATAGTTAAGCAGTTGTTGCTCTTCCTAGAGGTCCTAGGTTCGAGCAACGCTCTTTCATTTCTTTTCCTTTTATTTTCAACAACTTCGGATAAAAACCACACAAAAATATATACTATTGGGAGTAAATCTTGATAAGGAATGGGTGATAACCCAATGGTTAAGCGTTAGTCTCCCCCTAAGTGACCTAGGTGATCTGCCATAAATTGATGTGACAAATTAGGCTTTTCTGACGTATTTAAGGAGCTTTTTCTCAAGCAAAATAGAGTTTTTAGCATAGTTTTTTTTGTTATTTTCATTTTTTCGGGTAATAAGTGAAAATGTCTCATTTTTATCTATTTTTTTACCCAAATTGGTTGCTAGTGCCATTTGGAGGCCGAACGTGTGCTTGAGTGCCGTATAGACGTGTCGGATGTTGAAAATGAGCGAGAGAACGACACTTAGGGAAAGGGTATCGCTATATCCAACCCTTAGGATCGTGACACCTCCAACAGTGTAGAAGATCAAGGATTCCCTTCAGTGGAATTGTGATATCCCCTTGGCAATCGCGATATCCACATTCCAAAGAAGACCCCAAGTTTCAACACTACTAGAGATATCGCGATATCCTCTTTTGGGTATTGTGATATCACTTTCATCAAGGGGACAAACTTGGACAAAAATGACAACATTTTGTCTATTCGGCCCACTAGTCACACAAGGTTCGTGTAGAGTCTTTTCTGACTTTGAAAAGTTATCAAAATACAGTTCAAAATAGCTGAAAGTTGTTGAGAAGGAGAGACACACTTTTGCTTAGGTTTAGGTTTAGTTTTCTCTAGATTTTCTTTAGTTTTTCTCTACACTTTTCTAGGGTTTTTATTTTTCTCTTCTTCTACCTTAGATTAGAGATTATTTTTTTGTATATGCTTCTTTATTGTTGTTCTTAGTGTTAGTTAAGTTAGTTATTACTGTAGCTAAGGTTTATTTATATATTTAGTCCCTATACATTGCCTTCAAGACTCTTTAAGCTTTAGTGTAATGTGTTTAAGTTTATTTTACTTTTAATCTATTTAAGTTTGTTCCTTTTATATTTATTGCCTTAGATTTCTCCGTTAAATGCTTTTTGTTTTATGATATTTAAGTTTTCTTGCATAAAAATATCATATTTTATATTTTTTTCAAGCTTTATTTTCATGGCTGGCTTGTTTTCCATGTTTATGTTTATTTTCTTTACTTTGAGCATGAATAGATAAACCTCAAAGGGGGTTGGTTGATGGAGATGTGGGTAAACTAACATCCCTTGAAAAACAAGACTAAATCGTAACAAATTAGACTAATTTAGATATAACTAAGAACTTAGGTAGTGACACACCTAAGGGAATATTAAGATCAAGTGAGACCGAAAGATAAACTTGTTGCGCACCCATTCGTTAGTCCCGGATTAACTGGCGAGATCAGAAGATAAACCAGACCTAATTTTTCTATGTCAGTAAAATTGAGATCGGAAGATAAAATGGAGCCGTTTGGTAATTTACGCGATTTGTGTACGCTTGCAGTAAAATCATGCTTTAAAAATAGTTTCATAAATTCAGTGTTTTAATGCGCACGTGCGCACCCGGTCAAGTAGTTGGCGCCACTGCCGGGGAAGATGGTGTAAGATTGAGTAATAGTTAGTGTACGCTTTTAGGTAGAGATAAGTACACAAAGTAGGATTTATAGATATGACCTTATTTTCTGTTGTTTTTATTTTTTTTCTTTTACAATTAACTAATTTCTTCAATCTCTTGTGTTTTTAGGAGACATTATATGACTTGAATCGGTAACGGTGTCTTACAAGTTGAGTTGAAAACAGAACGTATCATCACACACGCAGGAAGGGCGTAACATTTGATAGACATTCCATTTCCACCAAGAGAGCAACCCATTGAAAATCAACAAGGAGAAATTCAACAACCACCACAAAATACCCACGGAGCAAAGAACTTTGCGTGACTACACAATGCCCAACTTAGATGTTGTTCGAGGAAGCATTAATCGCCTTGCGATCAATGCTAACAACTTCAAAATCAAGCCTGTAATGATCCAAATGATACAATCGAACCTTCAATTTCAAGGGTTAATGAATGAGGATCCAAATCAACATGTTAAGCAATTTCTAACCATTTGTGATACTTTTAAGTATAATGGGGTATCCGATGACACTATACGTCTTCGGTTATCCCCTTTCTCTCTTACTGATGATGCATTTATGTGGTTAGATTTGCAGCCGATAGATTCAATCAACACTTGGGAAGAGCTAGCGAGCAAGCTTTTGGCAAATTATTTTCCCCTAAGCAAGATCATGAAACTTCAGACGAGCATTATGAATTTTTTACAATTGAAAGGAGAGTCATTATATGAGGATTGATAGCACTTCAAATTGATGTTGCACAAATTTCCATACCATGATTTACAAGATTGGCAGCAACTTCAAGTCTTCTACAATGGACTTGATAAGAATTTATGCTCTAGTCTTGCTGGAGTATCTACTGGAGCATTCATGTCAAAGACCTATGTTAAGCCTGTTAACTCATAGAGGACATAGTAATGAACTCTTACATAAAGCCAGTTGAGCGGTTCACATATCGAGCCAAATAAGCGTCAACGAATTCTATCACTAGTGAGGATAAGTATCAACAAGTCCTCAAAAGGTTAAAACAATTAGAGATAAATGTAACCAAGGCGCAAGTCCACCACCAACCCAATCTAACTTATTGTAATACAAGACACGATTATGAGGGTAACCATATAGAGGTGAATTATATGGGGAATAGAGGATATAACCATTACTTTAACACCTATAACTTGGGATGGTGTGACCATCCTAACCTTAAGTGGGGAGGAAACCAAGCAAGACCTTCAAATCAAGGGAACTAGAACATTAACCCTCTAAAACCCAATGCGCCATACCAACCTCTATTACCTTTTAGGGCACCCCGAGATCAAGAGAGAAAACTCGCCTATAGTAGTAACCCTTAATTGTTGATTAGGGTAAGTAAAGTAAAGTAAAGGAAAGATTGCATGTAGTGCAAGCCGATGTGCACCAAATCCGTAGTCAATTGAACCAAGTTTTACAACAATTGCAAAACAATTTAGCCTCTAACATACCCAACAATATCGGGCCTAATCTAATGAGAGAAGGAAAGGAGCACATAAAAGCGATCACCCTTAGGTTCAGGGCTATGGTTAAGAAACCTATCTGACCAAATGATTAGGAGAAAGAAGTAAGTGAGAATTAAGAGAGCATCCACACTCCTAGAGTTGGAGATGTGGTGCTAGAGAAGGAAAGAGTAGAGAGTGAACCCATACAAGTTGAAACCGAGGATAGAACCGTTCCACCACCACCAACGAGCTCGAAGCCCCTACCATTTTAGAGCCGTTTGGAGGAGAACAAGAAGAGGAATGATGAGGAGTTTATAGACTTCCTTAAAATGTTGAAAGCCTTGAATGTGAACCCTCCATTGTTAGAACTCTTTGAAAAAATGCCCAAATATGCCAAATTTGTTAAGGATGTTATGTCTTGTTGGAGGAAAATAAGGAGAGGAAAGAAAATTGCACTTAACGAAGAATGTAGCATAATAGTATCTAGAAAAGTTCCTCCCAAACTAAAGGATCCCGATAGCTTTACCTCACCATTGAGATAGGTGGACTGAGTTTTGGGAAAGCCTTGTGTGACCTTGGTTCCAGTATTAACCTCATGCCATTGTCTATTTATAGGAGGTTAGGTTTGGGAGAGCTTAAGGAAACAGAAGTCACCTTGCAATTAACTGGTTGTTCTTTAGTATGTCTTAAGGGATTTCTATAAGATGTGTTAGTGATGGTTAGATAATTCATTTTTCCCGTGGAATTTATCGTGCTTGACTTTGAGAAGGATCTAGAAATTCCTATTTTGTTAGGAAGACCTTTCTTAGCCATGTATAGGGTACCATCGACGTAGGACGAGGTGAATTGACTATAGACATCGAAGGAGAAACAAAAGTTTTCAAATGTGTCGAGCCCTAGTCTAGGTCTGAGGAGGTGTTACCCTCACAAGAATATAAGTGCCAAGTAATTTAGACAAAAAAATTATATGCTAACAGGTTTGCAAACTTCATAGAATGGTGTAATTTTTCATGTGTTCATGGGCCAGGCAAGAGAATCAGGAAGTGAACGAAGATAATTAAGAAAATGTGATTCCTAAGAGGCCTTGGTCGCGTGTTGAACAAAATCATGTTCAAGTATTGAGGACACCAATGAAACAACATTTCAATGGTGTGACTGATTGCCCCAGGTTGAATTTTTAACTCGCCACCTGTGGCGAATGAACAAGAATTTGTAAATAATTAGATGTTTTGGGTATGGACTCCTTTTATTGCATTTAGATTAGGATTTTAATTTGTGTTAGTTTAAATTTGAACTTGGTAGGTCTAATTTTCAAGGATTGAGATGAAAATGAATGATTTTCTCATATTTCTGGGATAAGTTCAGGGAAACCACGATACCTAAGGGGATATCGCGGTTTCCTGGACATTTTCGTGAGGGGCCAAAAATCTTTTGCGTATTGCAATACTGGGTCCTTATTATCGTGATATCCTTGGAATTTCAAAAGTAAAAAATTTTATTTTACATAGTGGTATCACGATACCCAACTTTCGGTATCGCGATACCTCAAATAGAATGAAATGTGAAGAGTCCCAAAAAAGGGGATATCGTGATATCTGAGTTGGGTCACATAATACCCAGTTTCAGATATCGCGACTCGCGTGTTATGAAGCTTTTTAAGCCTCCAAATACCCCAAAATCCCCATTCTTCTCATTTTCCCTAAAGCATTCATCTTAAATCCCTAAAAACTCTTCCCCCTCTCTATTTTCTCCTAAATTCATCTTACATTCATTTTTTTTATTTCTTTTATTTTGCTTTACTTTTTGTTAGTTTTCTTTCTTTGCAAGTATTGTACTGTTTTGGCTTGGGGAACATGACACTTCTCGATTCAATCCATTTGATTATGAGAATCAAAGCAGTTTAAGTTTTCTTTTCCCTTGCTTATTATTACTATTTTTCTTAGTTTCATTTTAAGTTTTTGGTTTATAGATTGATTGCTTGATATTGGGTAATTAGTTTATTTTTATTGCTTTTAAATGTAGAAAACTATAAGAATGCCCCCGAGAACACGCAAACGATCTTATCCCCAAACTGCCTCAGTTCTGGTGCCAGAATTCGATGGCTTCAAATTTACCCAAAAGGAGGTTGCAAAATTTTATCAAACCATTTAGGGACGTACGTTCATCCCTGAACGTGGTTTTGATTCGGCCTTATCTTTTAATGATAGGGTATACGTCAAGTGTAAACATATTGATATTTCCCCAGCCGCTTTCTGCGAATACTATGGTGTGTTGTGTTATGAGGAGGACAATTTGAACCATTTTACTAATTTAGACATGGACTCCATTCTAAACTACCTTACAAAATGTAAAGGGGAATGGAAGCGCGAAGCTTTCTCGAGGCGACCTCTCTCATTTAAGAAATCAATCATGTTTTCAATTGCAAAAATATGAATGCAATTCATATGCACGTGTCTTTACCTTGCATTGGATACTAATAATGTAAATGTGTTTAGAGCAACCCTGTTGTATTTCATTTTACAGCGAAAATGAATTTGTGTAGGTACTTTGGTGAACCAACAAATGAAACGATGCATCTCAGGTGGTAAGGTTGGTATTTATTTCCCATATTTTGTCACTGACCTCTGTTGCAAGGCTGGTGTCCACCTAGTATCCACCGAGCAGACTTAGCATTCGACACTCATTGGAGATTCCTTACTCCAACAATTTTAAGAGCTTCATAGGAAGCAAATTCAGGAGTGGAATCAACGAGGTAGCGAAAGAAGGAAAGCACCTCGATCTATGAAAAGGCCAAGTGTCAAGAAGGAAACTAAGGATAAGCCTACACTATGGCAATGTAGACTAGGACATGATATACATTACAGCAATCGAATGCTTGTGGCGATGAAGCCATTTATGAGTGCATTCATTGCCGTGTGACCCCTGCAGTTTGAAAATTTCAACTTTTTCTGAAAATTTTTATAAGATTTCGATTTAGTCTCGATTTATTTTTAATGTCTTTTTAGGACCTCGAGGGCTCGTATAAGGGACAATATGTATGCCTTTGATTGCCTTTGCCATGATTGACAATGTGTTGTTAAATGATTAAATTTTTTAATGGTATTTGAAATGTAAACTCTGATAATGCTCTATAACCTTATTTCGGTGACGGACACAGGTTAGGGGTGTTACATTTATTGGTATCAGAGCTACAGTTTAGTCTATTCTTGAACTGAACGTAGCGTATATGAGTCCAGCTATACATGCCATTATATAACCTGTGATAGTGTGATATCTCCTGACTGTTTTAAAACAGGTTTTCTTATAGCAATGACATCCAACTGAGCTGACTCTGATGAAGTTGAGAGTAATGCTCAAACCTCCATTCACGAGGTAGTGTCGAGAGATACAAGGCCCGTATCTAGGCTAAGGAAGCCTTTTTCCAGATAATAAGCGAATGGTTTACCAATTCGTACGGACGAACCCGGCTGCTCAACAACCTCCATCCCCTCATGTTCCTCAACTGGTCCTTGTTATTCCTCAAGGTTTGGAATCTTTATGAGTTAATAAGCCTCGTGTTGATAAGATTCGTAAGTACGAGGTTGAAGAATTCATAGCTACTGTTGAAGATGATCTTGAGAGTGTAGAATTCTGGTTAGAGAATACAATTAGGATTTTCGACGACCTATCTTGTTCACCGGCCGAATGTGTTAACTGTGCGGTATCTTTGTTGAAAGACTCAGCTTACCAGTGCTGGAACACTTTGATTTCAGTCGTACCGAAAGAGCATATAACCTGGGAATTCTTCCAAACTGAGTTCCGAAAGAAATATATTAGTTAGAGATTTCTAGATCAGAAACGTAAAGAATTTTTTTAGCTCAAATAGGGCTGTATGTCTGTGTTAGAGTATAAACGAGAGTTTATCAGATTGAGTAAATATGCCCGAGAATGCATTCCAATTGAAACTGACATGTGTAAAAGATTCGAGGAAGGTTTAAATGAAGATATAAAGCTTTTAGTCAGAATTCTTGAACTGAAAGAATTTTGTCTTATTTGATCGGGCACATAAAGCTGAGGAGCTTAGTAAAGAGAAAAGAAATACTAATTTTGACGCTAGAGACTCGAGAAAGAGATCGACTGGGAAGTCATATCAGTCATCATCGAAGAGACCAAAAGAACATCACAACCGTTCCACAGTTTCAGTGGGGTATTCCAGTAGAGACAGAGGTAACCGACGTTCGAGTCCAAAGCCTCAGGCTACATTTGTAGCGAGTGTGGGTAGTGTTATAGATAACAGGCCCGAGTTTAAACACTGTAATAGACCACATTACGGTGAATGTAAATTAAATAACGGAGCTTGTTTCAAGTGTGGTTCCTTCGAACACTATCTTAGAGATTGCCTAGAGAAGTTTGAGAAAGAAAAAGTCCAAACTATGAGACCGAGCAACACTGCTGCGAGAAGTAGAGCACCTCATAATCTTGAAAATGTGAGTAATAGCCGTGGTGGAACAAAAGACTCTACTGTAAGGTTTGAAGCACGAGCACCAGCTAAGGCTTACGCTATTCGCGCACGAGAGGAAGCTTCTGCGCCAGATGTTATTATTGGTACTTTCTTTATTTTTGATACTGATGTTACTACTTTGATTGATTCGGGATCAACCCATTTGTATGTATGCACGAACTTGCATGAAGCCCATAATGGTAGCTTGTTTGTTCATCCGGGAAGTAGTAAAATGTACGGTGATTTGAAATAAATGTACTAGTGGTCGGGAATGAAACGGGAGATTTTTTATTTCTTATCGAGATGCTTAGTTTGTCAGCAAGTTAAAGCTGAACATCAGGTACCTTCTGGATTATTGCAGCCAATAATGATACTGGAATAGAAATGGGATCGAGTTACAATGGACTTCGTACCAGGTTTACCCCCATCTCTGAGAAAGAAAGATACAATTTGGGTTGTCATTGATCGTCTGACAAAGTCTGCACATTTTATTTCGGTACGTACAGATTTCTCCCTTGAGAGATTAGCTAAGTTATATGTTTCTGAGATTGTCAGATTGCACGGGGTACCAGTTTCTATTATTTTGGATAGAGATTCGCGGTTTACATCACGATTCTGGAAAAAGTTACAGGAAGCTCTAGATACGCGGTTGCATTTTACCACTGTATTTATCCTCAGACCGATGGTCAGTCCGAGTGAGTAATTCAGATACTTGAGGATATGCTTCATTGTTGTGTATTAGAATTCAAAGCTTACTGGGAAAAACATTTACCGTTAATTAAATGCTAATTAAATTCATGTATAATAATAGCTATCAGCCGAGCATAAAGATGGCATTGTATGAAGCTTCGTATGCTAAACTTCGTTATATTAGACTGAGCTCAGTGAGAAAAAGATTCACGAGGTTGATTTGATTCGAGAAACTTAAGAAAATAAACAGCAATTTGAGATAGTTTGAAAGCAACTTCGGATCGATAGAAATCGTATGCGGATTTGAAATGTAAAGATATTGAATTTCAAGTCAACGATAGAGAGTTTTTGAAAGTATCGCCTTGGAAGAAAGTTCTTCGGTTCGGTCACAAAGGGAAGTTAAGTCCGCGATTTATCGGGCCGTATGAGATTATTGAAAGAATCAGACCCATAGCGTATCGATTACTTTGCTGTCAGAGTTAGAAAAGATTCATAACGTATTTCACATATCTATGTTACGACGGTACCGAGCTGACCCTTCACATATTATCTCACCTGCGGATGTTGAGATTCAATCTGATGTGTCGTACAGTGAGTAACCGATTAGAATTCTGGATCGAGAGATTAAAGAATTGAGAAATAAGAGCATAGCTTTTGTAAAGGTTCTTTGGCAACGACACAGGATAGAGGAAGCTACCTAGGAACCCTGGAAAGCTATGAGAAAGCAATATCCGAACCTCTTTTCTGGTAGGATTTTCAGGGACGAAAATTCCTTTAGGGGGAGAGTTGTAACAGCCTGTTTTCAATGAAATCAGAATAGTGGTTTCGAGACCAAAATATGATGTTAAAATATTTATTTTATTATTATTTTATTGTCTACAGCATGATAGTAGTACCGTATAAAAAATTTGTTAAAAAATTTCACCGTTTGCATGCTTAATTTAATAAAACTGACTAAATCGCATAAGGTGCAAAGGTATTAAATAGCTATAGAACCTTAAAGTATGAGTCCTTATGTGGTAATTAGACCTTTAATGAAGATAGTGGATGTACATGGCTTGGTATTATTGACATTTGGAATAATTTTTAAGGTTGTTTTGGTAATTAAGTAATTAAAGATTAAAATTAAAGAAAACAAAACATTTTCTTCATGCATTCATCTTCTCCACCGATTCTTCAAGGCAAAAACACCATTTTAGGGCTTTTTACATTCGGCTAGTACAAGTGCAAGCATGTAAGTGATTTTCGTCCCATTTTTAATGATTTTTATGTTTGTGGGATCGTTGTAGCTTAATCTAGCTAGCCCGAGGACTAATTTGTGAAATTGTTAAACTATTAAAGTTTTTCCATGAATGAATGTGTATGAGTTTTGTTGGTTTATGGAAGAAAATGGTTAGCTGTTGATAGATAAACAACTTTTGTTAAGTGATTTTTGGTAAAATTGTCAAATAGGGATTAAATTGAAAAATAAAAAATTATACATGCTGAAATTGAGAAATAAATTAAATATAGGGCTTGCTAGGGACTTATATGAAATTTGACTATAATGGGTTTTGGGAAAATTGCATTAATTTCTACTTTTATGAGTTAGAGACTAATTTGAAAAGAAATCAAAAGTATATGGGCAAAATTGTAATTTTTCTAAATTATGAAATTGGATTAAATTGAATAGAATAATTATTGAATTGAGCTGAATTTATCCGTTTAGATCAAGACAAGCCCTTGTACCACTTTAGATCGGGGCAAAGATAAAGTTTCGGATTAGTTGCCTCCGTATCTACTTTTAATTATCGAGGTAAGTTCGTGTAATTATATTGAATATATATGTTTTTAATTGAATTATACATGTATTGTGAATTTTCATATTTATATACCGAATGCATATCCAACAATGTTACATCGACAAAATTAAAGTTACGTAAAAACTATCCGTTGTAAAATCCCAATATTATAAAAATTTTAGTCCAAAAGACGCTTACGTGCGTAAAACCCAAAATTCATACCACAATATTCAAAGTAAAACTTACAATTCAAACCGTTCATTTATAAATATGGAATTTATGAGAATACTTTTAAAGCTAATTCTAAAACGTGACTGTCCGAGACTTCCGACGTGCTGAGTCCAGCAACACTATACAAAAATACCTGAAAAAGGGAAACTGAGTGGGGTGAGCTACACAAGCTCAGTGTGAGAATGAAACATCAGAAAAACGAAAAATTAAGTACCATAATAGAAGAAAATCTACGATGGCAATCCGGTAAGCAAATAATCATCACAACCAAAACAGACACATCGGTACTGAGTACGACAATCTATATACCACTAATCTCACAATCAAATAGACAGACAAACAAAATGCGGAACAAATGCATCAACATGAAACCCACTAATCCAACCAAACACCTTTTCGTCCCCCATTCACACCACAAATGAGCTATAAGAAGCTCAACCAGCCTTGCACACCGTATAGGACCTTGAAAGCCCATCCAACCCTACACACCACACATGTGGAACAAAGCCATGTAAATAACAGTATGCAGCTGAGCTACCAGAAGTATCGTACTGTGCGATAAACCGCTATACAGACGTATTACAGTTGAAACTACTAATTCAAACCAGACTTCCTTCTCTTCATATCCTAAACCTGAAATCATAATGCAAATACACACCAAAAATTGTCAATTACACAAATGCAAAAGCTCGTAATCAGTCAATCAATTATAGAATCGATGTATACAGTTTCCAGATAGTCACACACACACTCACATCACTTAACCACTGAAGCAAATACTCATTTATTAGGCAATATCACATTAACGAGTCACTTAACTAATTCAATGATTGCATATAACAGATATGTCAGAGTCAAAACAAAGTCATGATTACCCTTACTAAGACCTAGCCAAGGGTTAGAACATACAGAACCACAAACAGGTCATAAATCAACACAATACAAAATTTGGCGAGGTAGGACCACATGGCCGTGTGCCTGGGCCGTGTGGAAATGCCTAGGCCATGTGGGGGTCTACACGCCTATGTGGAGGCCCCACACACCCGTGTGAAAGCCACACATGCCCATGTGGAGAGGGCGCATGCCCGTGTGATCAACCTGTGTAACTCACTGTCCAAAAATGCTAAAAATTAAGAACAGAGGAGACACGACCGTGTGGAGATCTCACACGACCGTGTGGAGATCTCACACGCCCGTGTGGAACACCTGCCCGTGTGGCTAGGCTGTGTGGTACTAAAAATCATCAAAAACCACAAATTCCCAATTGCACACGGCCGTGTGGACTACCCGTGTGCGGCACAGACCCGTGTGGTCACGAAACCATACCGAAACAGCCCAGAAAACACAACTTTCGACATCAAAAGATCCTTATCCTCTAATAATGCAAAAACACACCCTAACTAGTCAAATTTTACTCAATTTAACAACAATACAATGTTATAATTACGCAATCATCGGAACACCCGAAAATACAAAATTTCACAAAATTGATTTAATAATTCACGATTAAATTAAAAAGTTACGAAACCCACACTTGAATTCACGATTCCAAACACCAAAGAAGATCGAAACGCATCCTCAACAAATTTCTGAAATCTCTACTTGAAACCTTGAATGACCCAAACACCATAAATGAGAAATAAAGAGAAGAGAAGAAAAATAAAAACTGACAAGAGACAGTGTGGAGAGAAACAAGAGAACGTGAAAGTGATTTTGGGAAGTTTTATCCAAAAATCATAATTAAAATTAAAATTAAAATAGGTATTTTGGACTTTAAAACAAACTAAATTAAAATTATTTCCCCAAACCACACACATGACGGCTCGAACTCAGAACCCGGAGGTATGCTAACACACACCAAATCACTAGACCAGCAGGCCTATTCTGACACTAAAATGTGGACACAACTTCAAATAACCGATCTAGCCACTGACCCTATCTACAAATCACAAAATTTCTAACCCCAAATCTGGGGTGTTACGGATGATATATGCATATGATACATGATTGAATGTTGTGCTCATCCATGATTATATTGCCTATGTTATATGATTAAATGACTAACATGTTTGGTATACATGCTTAGGCTTTGGGCAAGTTGTGGTTGGATTATGTCATGTTTAACTTACTTATTGTGTATTGAAATGGTAAGTTGTGTTTTACATTATACTAAGCATTTTATGCTTAATCTATGTTACTTTTCGTGTTTTATAGTGAATCGAAAACTCATTCAGGTTGGAAGCTTGTTGGAGTTATATCACATTATCCATCGGCTATATCAGTACTTTTGGTGTTTTAAGTTTTGGTTATAATGTCATGTATAGGTATTTTGGTTGTTGAAGTAGGCATTTGTTTTGGCTTGTGTTTATGATATTTTGGGGAATGATATGAACTAGTTTTGGTATGTAAATATTTGGCTTTAAAGTGGTTGATATATTGGCTCATGATGCTTGAATGAATTAAGATGGAATGGTAGTTAAAATGCATGTTATAAATGTCTTGTGATATGTTTGAATGTGGTGATTTGGTACATTTTTTTTTATAAATGAGATATATGGCTATTGATGCTAGTTGATGAATGGCATTTTTGGTATCAATTGGTGTGAATTGGATAGGTAAATCAAATGGTATGTTTTGGCATAAACTTATATAGAAATTAGTTGAACAATATGGCCAATTTGAGTATATGGCTATACATGTTTAGGTGTTGATTGAGGTGCCCTTTTGGACATCTTAGTTGTATGCAAAAGTACCATATTTGTATAGCTTGTTATGGCATGGTTTGGTGCACATTGGAGTGCTTGTTTATTTATGGAAAATTGGTTTTCGGTGGATGCATGTTTGGGTGAGAAAAATGGCATGGAAGTGGCCTATTTTTCGTCCACACGGGCATGTATCTTAGCCGTGTGTTACACACGGCCAGGCGACACGGTCATGTGTCCCCTGTAGCTTTCAAAGGATTGCAAGTTAGGCTGTTACACAGCCTAGCACACGGCTTGGCACATGGGCGTGTGAGGTCATTTTGAAGGGTACACGGCCTGGCACATGGGCGTGTGGCTTGGCTGTGTGACCCAAGTCAGTGAGTTACACTGGCACGGACACGGGCTGGGACACAACCATCTGTCCCTACTTCGAATGTCTATATGGCCTGAGACACGAGCGTGTCTCTTGGCCGTGTGAGCCACATGGCCTGGCAACACGGCCGTGTGACCCCTACAGTTTGAAAATTTTCAACTTTTTCCAAAAAAAATTTTAAGTTATCAATTTAGTCCTGATTTATTTCTAATGTATTTTTAAGGTCTCGAGGGCTCGGATACGGGACAATATGTATGTCTTTGATTGAATTTGACATGATTTATGATGTGTTGTTAAATGATTAAAATTTTTAATGGTATTTGAAACGTAAACTCCGATAATGATCTGTAACCCTATTCCGACGATGGATACGGGTTAAGGGTGTTACATGAGTAGACTACAATAAAAAAATAAGTGTGATATCTCATATCAACTTATTCGAGCATGACTATGCATTTCTAGTCTCACTCCATCAAGAGGCCTAAGATATTGCTCCAATTATGTAGGAAGGATAAATCCTTTCTTGATCAACTATATCCCACTACATAGATTGTGGTATATCCAACATCAGTCTTTATAGTACAACCTGTTACGATAGACATTTTGACTGTATCAAAATATACGAATCACGATGTTGGGACAATGATGATCTCAAGTATAAGTATCATATATATAGTTATCACTATGAGTAATATTATGACTGTTACATAATAATCCAAGAAGCATACTCATATTGGGTCAGTCCAATATGTTGTTCTCTAACACATACTCATGTATTGATTTTGACATCCCTATGTCAATGACAATTCTTTGTCATCAATCAATTATTCATTAGTCTCAATGCATTATTGTTGTCCAAGCCCACAATAATACTTTACTAAGGACCTTTTTAAGAATAATCATATTTTCTTAGGACATTATTGTAATTTAGTTATTTATATTCATAGAACAAGAAACTGAAATAATAATGACAATGTCTTATATTAATAAACAAGCTAATACGAGTATGTGATTACAATAATCTCATGATTGGTCCTTGGGCATACTCTAACAGGGGTATTATCAACTTATGGTGAAGGAGACATATGTACCCAAAATTGCTTTTAGAACCCGTTATGGCCACTATGAGTTTCTTGTAATGTCATTCGATTTGACCATTGCTTCTACTACTTTCATGGATCTTATGAATCGAGTGTTCTAACCCTTCCTTGATCAATTTGTTGTTGTATTCATAGATGATGTCCTAGTTTATTCCAAATTCGAACATGACCATGAAGATCACCTTAGGAAGGTTCTACAAATCCTCCGTGAAAAGATGTTATATGCTAAACTTAGTAAATGAGAATTATGGCTTAAGGAGGTTATGTTTTTGGGTCATGTAGTATCCGCAGAGGGTATTCGGGTAGATCCAAAGAAGATAGAAAAGATCATTGAATGGAAACAACCCAAAAATATTTCCAAAATCCGTAATTTTTTTGGTTTGGCTGGGTATTACCATAGATTTGCTTAAGGGTTTTCCTTAATAGTTGCACCATTAACTAAATTGTTGAGAAAGGATGACTCATTTAAGTGGACGGACAAGCAACAAACCAGCTTTGAAAAGCTTAAGGCGGTGTTAACCCAAGCTTCTGTACTAATTTAGCTTGAATCGGGGAAAGAATATGTGGTGTACATTGATGCATCCTATACAGGCCTTGGTTGTGTGTTGATACAAGGCGTTTAAGTAATGACTTATGCGATAAGGTAGTTGAAGCAACATGAGTGCAAATACCTGACTCATAACTTAGAGTTGGTTGCATTAGTTTTTGCAATAAAGATATGGAGGTGCTACTTATATGGGGAGAACTGTTACATCTACACTGATGATAAAAGCCTTAAATACCTTCTCACCCAAAAAAAATTGAACCTTAGGTAGCAGAGGTGGTTAGAACTGTTAAAAGATTATGATAATGTAATTGAATACCAACTCTAGAAAGCCAACGTTGTTGAAGATGCCCTAAGTCGAAAACAGACAACCGAATTAAGGGAAATGCTTGCTCGGTTAAGTTTAGTGAATGATGGAGGCTTGTTACTATAATTGCAAGTAATACCCACCTTATTCAATGAGATCAAAGCTAAAAAAACCTTAGATATAACCCTGTTACCTTGAATTAAGTAAGTAAAAGAGGGAGAGACTGATAATTTTAGGTTTCATGATGATGACATATTGTGTTTTTTATGAAGGTTTTGTGTGCCAAATGAAAATGAGTTAAGACAAACCATACTTTAGGAAGCGCATGCTAGCCCTTATGCCATGCATCCTGGAGGGAACAAGATGTATTGGGATGTGAAGGAATTTTACTGGTGGCCGAGATTGAAACGAGATGTAACGGAATTTGTGATCAAGTGCTTAATGTGTCAGCAAGTAAAAGTTTAGCATCAATTTCCTTCAGGATTGTTGCATCACATCAAAATACCACAACGGAAGTGGGAGCGAATAACGATGGGATTTGTTAATGGGTTACCCTTAACACCCACTAAGAAAGATTCAATTGTGGTGACAGTAGATCGGTTAACTAAGTCAGCACACTTCTTACCTGTCCGCAAGGATTATTCATTACAGAAGTTGGCTAAGTTATACATTTCGTGATAGTGAGGTTGCACAGGGTGCCATATCAATTATTTTGGATCGAGATCCCCGTTTTATATCTCGATTCTGGAAGAAGTTACAAGATTCATTGGGAACCCACTTCATTTTTAACACTGCTTTCTATCTACAATTTGACGGGCAATCCGAGAAGGTGATACAAACTTTGGAAGATATGTTAAGAGGTTGTATTATCGAATTTCGAGGTAGTTGGGAAGAACATTTACCCTTAGCCTAATTTTCTTGAAACAATAGCTTCCAATCGAGCATCCAAATGGCACCTTATGAGGCCCTATATAGACGTAAATGTCAAACTCCTTGGTGTTGGATCGAACTAGGTGAAAGAAATTTTTTGGGTCCTGAGTTAGTGCAAAAGTCCTAGGGGAGAATCAAACTAATTCAGGAAACACTAAAAGCGACTTCCGATAGACAAAAGTCATATGAAGATTTAAAGAGAAAAGACATTGAGTATAGTCTCGGCGATCAAGTCTTTCTGAAAGTGTCCCTATGGTGAAAGCTATTAAGGTTCGATCAAAAGGGTAGGTTAAGCCACAATTCATAGGACCCTACCAAATCCTTAGGAGAATCGACCCAATTGC
Source organism: Gossypium gossypioides (assembly GCA_013467495.1). Classification (NCBI taxonomy): domain Eukaryota; kingdom Viridiplantae; phylum Streptophyta; class Magnoliopsida; order Malvales; family Malvaceae; genus Gossypium; species Gossypium gossypioides. The sequence goes on from CM025145.1 coordinate 27,753,543, forward strand.
TTACCAACTCAAATTACCTCCCAAACTGGACCGAATCCACGTCTTCCATGTTTCTATGTTGAGACATTGCCATTCTGACCTTTCTCACAATGTTTCAATTGAAGAGATCGAGGTACGACTGGATTTTTCCTTTGAAGAATAACCTATGCAAATTCTAGAACGTGATGTAAAGGTTCTAAGAAAGAAGCGACATGGGAAATAGAAGACATGTTTCGTCAACAATATCCTCACCTATTCGAACTAGGTAAATTTCGAGGATGAAATTTATTTAAGGAGAGGAGAACTGTAACACCCCAAAATAAATAGGGTTAGAAATTTAATTAATAACGAAGAAATGAGCTTTAATTTTGATGGTTAAAAGCTTAGGATACTCCTTAGAGAACCAAGGTTCAAACCCCTACTCTTCCCATTTTCTTCTATTTTATTTCAGAAACCAAGGAACTAAGGCCAACTAAGATAAATAATAAATATGGTAGAAATAAGCCAAGAATGGGAAGTAGCCCAATGGTTAAGCACTCTCATTCTTCCTTGCACCCAAGTTCAAGTCATGCCAAACTCATTTCCCTCGTTTCTTTTTCTTTATTTTTCCCCTCAAATTTTTGAAACCTTAACTATTTAATCTCTTTACCTAATTACATTTGAATTTTTACTTTTTTTTCAACCCTGATTAGAATTTTCCCTCTTTTCTCTTTCAATACATCTTTTTCTTTTATTCCCATTTTTCTTTTCATAAACTTTTTTACATTCTTTATTGGAAAATAATCTTTTTAATCTCAATTCATGATTTAGCCCGTTCTCCCTCTAAGCATCAAATTTATCATCAATAATCTTCAAAATCCCATCAAAGATCGATAAGTATTCTTGTTTCAAATTAGGTAGAACCCAAAAATTTTGTAATAACATCTTTCTTGTCAAATATTTCAAATCAATTACAAATCTTTTACGACTTTTCTCGAAAATCTTGACAATTTTGATAAATCTTAAAAATTGATATTAATTCTCGTGTAATTTTTAGTTGATAGAATCATTGTAGGTATTTTGAATCAGTCTTGGACATAAGGATCATTGTTCAAGATGCTAGAATTCATGTGTGTGTTCTTTTAAGAGAAAATCGGGGTAAAATCGAGTTTAGGTTAGACCATACGGGCATGTGGGCCGTCCGTGTGGACCATAGACCATAATACACAGCCATGTCGCCCCCGAAACCCTATTTTTTCTCTTTTCACATGGCCTAGGACCCTTCACACATTCATGTCTTCCCTATAGGTTGATTTTTAGAAACACTACACAGCCACAGTCTCTAACACGACCTAGCCACACGACTGTGTACCCCCTCCACACGGTCCAAGGTTTCCCAAATAGTCCGATCACATGGCCATCTGTGCCATGTAACTCAAAATTTATAGTTTTGTCCCAAAATTTTATGTTTTGGTCATATTAGTCCCTGAATAAGTTCAAAATGCTTTTAGTGAATTAAAATATGCAATTAGGTCCCTAATGATAAGAAATACGCTAGAATTTAGGACTGATCGATTTATGGCAGTATTTATTTATATTTATGAATAATTGCATGAATTATGAATAGTATACGTTACTACTATATATTTATTTGCAATTGTACGAAAGAACATGCCTATGATGCTAAAAATAGAATACATGAAAATGTCTAACTATAGTACTGATTTTCCATGTATTAGTACATTAAATGCTATCATATTTTTTCTGAATTCAATATCTCATAATGCATTGCATGGGCTGAGACGATATGTACGGAGGAAGAAATCTGTAAGAAAAATGGCAGTGCAAAGTTACAACCACGCGACAGTTCTTATTTGCAAATTGATGTGTACCCACAGTTGAAGACAGATTCCATTTGCGGGTATTGCTATGAATCCCCAACCAAAGTTCGATTCCAAAGGTGGGTTTATGTTGTAAAATCTACAACCAAAAAGTAAGTTTCATCTGCAGGAATTTTGCTATGAACCCACAGCCAAAGGTGGATTCCAATCACGGGGACTTGTTGTGTGTCTATAGCCAAATGGCAGTTATTATCTGTGAACCAGTAGTGGTTTACCCACATCCCGGTGTGTTGGAGAAGGGAGTTTTCGAAAACTCCCATTATGGTGTGTAGCGATGGGGTAGGATTTATTCTATTTAAACCTGAAACTGTATGAATATATATGTGTGTGAATATGATTATTGTGGGAAAATCTGAGAATTTGGTTATTCTAAAAATTGTTATTGTGAGTTCTGATATATTAATGATGGTTGCATTGTAAAACCGATATTATGAACTGAATTGATATCTATGATTATTCCCTGCCATGTTTATTAATGTGTCTTAACAACTATTTCTTTGATTTTATTTTATAAGGACTTACACTGAGCGTCAAAGCTCAGCCCCCTTAAATTTTTATCCTTATAGATAACCCACCAGGTTAGGACACGAGTACAACATACGAAGGGCCTCGGCACCCCATTCTATTTTCAATTTATTAGGGCTTAATCGTTTTATTTATTTTATTATTCGAGAACTGTAATGTTTTAATTAAACTGTGGCATAGGATTTAAGACATAGGTTTTCTTTTATTCTGCATGACATTTTATTTGAATTATTAAGATATTATGCTTTGATTATTAATTAGTAAGCATGAAACCCGATTCTATTAAATACATAAATAAATGACATCTTTTACGCTGTTAGATGATAATTAAAACGTTAAGCAATAGTAAAACGTCTTTAAAACTATGTTTTCTATTATATTAAATAGATTTTTTAAAATAATTGTTTTCAAAAACTCTGATAACCCTGCTAGGCCATCTCGGTGGCTGATGTAGTCTATCAAATTTGGTTCTAACGCCTAGTTCGGGTTGGGGAGGTTACAATTACCCTCATATGATATTACTAATTTCTTTGAGTTAAATTCGTTCACTCAATACAATCATATTTTATCTCATTGTCACCATTGTGTCTTCTTAATGATTAATATGATCATTGTCAACAAGTTCCCACACCGTATTGGATTCCATAAAATCCTTCTCAGCATCCATGTCCTTTTTCTAGAACTTGGAATCAACGTCTTGCATAACCTCATCTTAAGTGAGTGGATAATCATTCTCATGATTGGCTTCCGTATTATAAATACAATCATCATAGATGAAGGAGTCCAATTTCTTAGAAAATCTCCCACTATGACGGATTCTCCTATGTTGTTGATTGTTTGCAGGTCTTTCTACAATTTTCTCGAGAATTAAACTTGGTGATTATTCTACAACTCTCGAAAGTTCCTCGAGTACCACTTTACTTCGAGGCTTAAATTTATCCATATAACTTTCCCCAATGAAAGTAGTATAAGTAGAAACTTTAATCGTACTATCTTTTGAATTGTAGAATAAACCACCCTTTTTTCCTTTTGGATATCCTACAACCATGCAAAATTCTATCCACGCATCCAACTCTTCATATCCTTATTCAGAACGAGTGCTGGACAACCTCATATTTTAAAATGATTTTGAGTGGGTTTCATTCTATGCCACAGTTCATAAGGTGTCTTACAAGTAGACTTGGTTGGCACATTATTCAAAATATAGCAAGTCATTTGTATCACATATCCTAGAAGGAAGTAGGGAGTTGTCAAATCGAAGATTTTTTATGGATAAATAAAATTGTTTTTCCACTTCCACACGAAACTCTCGAAATTTATCAAAGGTTTCACTTTTGTTGTGCATTAGATAGACAAATTCATATTGAGAATAGATGTCGATGAAAGTCATGTAATAATCGTAACCTCCTTGGGCATTGATGCTCATGGGACCACATACATCAGTGTGCACAAGTTCTAAAGGTTGGTTAGTCGTTGTACCTTTCACATTAAAAGACCACATATCATCTTACCTTCCAAGAAAGATTCATATTATGGAAGACTAACTTTCTTAAGCATATTTAAGGGACCATCTTTCTTGCTTAAAATGACCATGTCTTAAGTGTCATAGGTACCCCTCATTAGAGTGAGAAGTTTTAATCTTCTTATTCATGATTTTAGTTCGAAGCATCGAGTAGTTATTTGGTTTGATAAAGTAGAGATTCTTTTCATCCATTCATTACAGATTAAAGAACTATTTTTGTGAAAAGCAATCCCTTTATTGAATGTCACAAAATAATCATCATTAAATAAACATGCTACAAAAATTAAATTCCTTTTAAAATAGGTACATAAAAAACGTATTATAAAAAAATCTTCCTAAAATTATCAAAATGTAAAATAACTTCTCCCACTGCTTCGGCTAAAACATAGCTCCCATATCTAGTTCACAATGAGATGCTCCTGTCAAGCAGACTTCTCGTTTTACTAAAGCTCTATAAAGAAACACACACATGGTTAGTGGCTCCAAAATCAATAACCCATTTGTCAATTGATTCTTCCACTAAGCAAGCTTCAACCACAAAGAGTTCTATACATTTGCCATTTTCAGCTAGATAATCCAAATACCTTTGCAATTTGATCTAAAGTGCCCTTTTTCCTGTTGCAGAAGAAACATTTGATTTTTTTAGGATCTTTTGACTTCTTAGTCTTCTTCCTATCCACACGAGGTGGAACCAAAGACTTAGTCGATTTCTTCTTTCCCTTAACTTTTTGCTTCCCCTTAGAGGGTGAGGAGAAGGAGATCATAGCTAAGTTTGCCTTAGGTCTCTCCTGAATCGACTTACCACCATTTAGCGCCAACTCATGGGATTGTAATTCCTTCATTAGTTGTGTTAAGGTAAGCGCATTGATCCCCAAGTTGTAAGCGGCCCTAAAGCTAACGAACTCCTTGGTCATGGATTTGAACACTATTTCATTCTAAATGTTCACGTCTAGTTCAACCCCATTGTCCTTCACTTCCACAAAGAATCCCATAAGTTTAAGCATATGTTCTTTGACTAAAGTGTCAAGTTTTTACTGAGAGTTCATCAACTTGGTAATAGCGGATTGTTGAGCCAATGTGACTTGGCCTCTAAGGAAGTCCTCCAAATTTGTTATGATCTCTTTAGCAATACAAAAATTCTCGTGTTGCTTTTGTAGCACACTACTCATGCTCACGGATATATAACATCAAGCAATCGAGTTAGAATCACTCCAACGATTTTTCGCTTTGGGCTAAGCTTTAGGCGAGCATGGTTCATCAAAGATGAATTTGTGTTTCTAACAATTGAGAACTATCACCAAGTTCTATTTCCATTCTCAAAATTAAACCCCATTCAATTTATTCTCAATAAGAATGCTAATAAGAGGAGTATGAGACATATTTGAACTGAAAAAACAATATAGATTCACTAATTACTTTCTTTATATTAAGTAAATATTTTCATTTCAGCAACATATCAAAAATGTAGTATGATACATGCGTCTTGTATTAGAACCTTGAAAAACATTTTTACATTACTACGATCATTCTCACACCCATCAATCATGTTGCCTTGGGTTCCCATGATTAATTAGAAAAAAACATAGATTACATCCAATCAGTTCGTGAATCTCAATTCTCAAGACTCCACACCAACCAACGACCGTTTAACGTTTGGCCATCATCTCTAGCTTAAATATCATTTCTTTAGAAATTATTTAATAAGAGATGATCTTGAGTGTGTAACCATTGATTCAACACCCATCATGAACATACGTTCATTTATGAGTCATCTTGGGACAATCCCATTGAGAGTCATGCATGACTAGTTGTCCTTAAAAGGAAATTTCATCCAATGAACCCACATGATAAAGTTTACCTTGGGGTGCGAACCGGCTCGAAACTTTATCATGTTATCACTTAAGGACCATCAATGAAGCTCGTAGGACTTGTTCAAGGACCTTCTCCCACTCAATATTTTAAAAACATGCAAGGTTTTTATCCCAGATTTAAAGAATGATCATATAATAATCCTAATGACATTTTTACCTAATCTATATGACATGCTTCCAATATATGCATGGCATGCTATAGAAATTTTATAATATTCACATTCATTTATTCACAAGAATCAATCAATCATAAAAATAACCAATTTTGATTCTCCACTTTTTTTCATTTAAGGGAAAAACTGAAGAAGTGAATGTGAATCATGCACCAAGTAGGGTCCTAGGAAAGGGAGGTGACTCATATTTAACCACTTAAAAACCAAGCATTTCCTTAACAGAGTCAACCTTAGACATGCACCTTTTCATTACCACACTTCTCACAACAATCAAATAACCTAAAGAAGTGAATGGAACAATACACCACATGTAATTTCTCATTACCACACTTTTTATTTTTTTAATCGATAAACTGTGGATCATCACATACATATATATATAACATATAATATGACATAATATAAATATTATAAACAATTATAACACAAATATATAAGGAGATGGGTAATTAAAATAAAATTTTCAATCAGGGTTTCAATGGTTCTATTTCTAGAAAATAAATGAAAAAATACATAATTTTTCACCACAAGACATTCCTTGGGTCTTCAACCACCATTGCTCCATTTTCTCCTCGTCATGAGATCCTTTCGGAAAAGATTACATTTAAGTCCTATGTCTGCTTTTGGCTCACAAAAATTTTATGATTTAAAAAAAAGTAGTCTTATGTGGAGATGATAGTACACAGTCTATTTCCTAATAACCACAACCTTGGCAAAAAATAAAAATTATATAACAAATATATAACATCACATTCATTCCCATCTATAACTCAAAACATGCACAAGATCTATTGAATGTCACTTTCTATGTAATCGAATCATTCAAGAAAAATATAAATTTATTCTGATTACCTGATTGTACTTATAGGTAGAGCACAACTTGGCTCATGGTACCAGTTGTTGGAAAATTGGGTTTGGAAAATGTGGTAGGAAATAAGTTTAAGGAAAAAACAAATTTTTAATTTTTTTCCAAAACTAGAACTTGGTTGTGATATCTAAAGTAATAAACACTTCGTATAGGATGAATGCTTCGACCGAGTAGTCTTCTTCGCTATCCACAAATTCACGTCCACCAACTGTGGGCTTGCTTCGAATCAGAAAATTTTGCACAAAAATTATCAGTGAGGAAATTTCACAATTTCCCTAAACTTTGGGGTCAAGTTGTAAATAAGAAAAATAACTCTAGAAATTTTCTAAAATAATTTCTTTAGAGAATTTTCTCTCTAAAACTTTCTCTTGAATTCAAGTGTGTGAAAAATAATGACCCATGGCTCTCTTTATATAAGGAGAGTTTAGATATTTCAACTATGGTTAAACTTAATTTGAAACCAAATTATATGGTAGAGTCCCAATAGGAGTGTGATTCCTTCACTGCTCAACCGCCGAAAAACCACCATTGTTGACCATCTGTTGGCCACCAGAATGTCACTGTCGTAGCCGCTAGCACCTTCGTGTCCAGTGGTGCCATCATAGATGCAACACCCTCACGGCACCCCAAGCCAATTCGGTCCAGGCCAATGACGGCCAGACCNTCTGGTCCAACCACCAGTTGGACTATTGACCCGATTTCACATATGCCCGGGTTCGACCAGTTTTTGGGTCTCAATTTTGGGTTCTCAGGCCCAATTTTTTATTTCAAGTGTAATTTTCAAGTTCAATTACGCATTATGTCAATTAACTGACTTGAAAATTAATTTCCAAAAATATCATATTAATTTTAATTAATTTGATTAATTTAATTTTACTT
>CM025145.1:27808568-27824085 GCA_013467495.1 Gossypium gossypioides
TGTTTTATTTTGCAAAAATTAAATCCTAATTACTAAAGAAATAAATTCCTAAAGACCTAAAAACAATTACATAAATAACAAGACAAGAATCCCCCATTTTATTTTTCTCTTATTCCCCTTGTCGTCTTTAGCTCCATCTTCGCTTGCATCGTCAGTCTCTTCCGTCCATGTTTCAAAGATAGCATTTGAGAACTCAGGAACAAAAGTATTAGAGATACTTTTAAAAAGTATTTCGAATTGAATTATCTCTAATTTTTGCATATTTCTAGTAAGTTTGTTGTTGATTGAGCATGAACTTGCATATATCCATCAAAATTGAAAACTCTGATTTCCTTAAAGTACTTGCAGAAGTCGGCATGAGAGTTGTATATTCAGGTTCAACACTTAGCTTGACTGGTTCTTCTTCTGGCTCAACCCTAGGTTCAGGGTTTTCAACTCTTTCAGCTAGTTGAGGACAATTTGGTTCCTTATAATTCTGATATTGTAACCGCTGAATTCTTAAACCTCCCTTAAACACTGGTTTACAACAATCTTTCCAACTAACAAGAGACAGTTTTTTACCTTTGTTAGAGGAATCCCATAGAAAGCCCCGAGCAATCTTCTTGATTTGCTTGCATATCGTAACTAGAATTCGGGCTGTAGTCTTGAAGAAATTGGGATTATAAAGTAACACAGACTTCACCAAAGTGAGTCTGCTAATAAGTGATAACTTATGAGCATCCCATCCATTTAAATGGTTCCTCATTTTATCCAGAATAAATTGGAAGGTATTTCTCCTAACCCTGCGATGAAAGAAACACATGCCAAGATATTTCCCCAAGTTATTGACTCTACAGAAACCTAACTTACCACATAGATTTGCAACTACCTCTTCTGTCACATTACTAGAGAAAAAAAGTTGGGTCCTCTACCTGTTAACTTTGTAGCCGGAGAAAAAGAAAAACTTGTCCAGAACTTGCTTAAGGCATTTTGCACCTTGCTCATTCACTCTACCAAATAACAAAAGATCATTAGCAAAAAATGGGTTCAAAACACCCGGACCTCGACGTGAGAGCATAAGCGGTTCCCAAGACCCTTCTTCAATTGTTGCCTCAATTAGATGTCCCACTCTTTCCATGTCGAGAATGAATAAGTAACGAGAAAGGGGATCTCATTGTTTCACTCCTCTTGATGGAATGAAACCTTTTGAGAGAGAGCCATTCCAAAGTAGTTGAATGGAAGATGTGGAAACACACTACATGATACTATTAACAAGTCTTCCAGGCAAACCAACATCTTTCAAGGTATCATTCAAGAAGTCCCAACGAACCTGGTCATATGCCTTTTCAAGGTTCACCTTGACAACCATCCACCCTTTTCTACCTTTTGTGTTCTTCATGATGTGAATCGCTTCCTGCGCAACGATTATAGTATCCGAGATATTTCATGAAGTAATGAAACTCGATTGATTTTGCTTAACCAGTATTTGCATAACTTGTTGAAGACGAATGAAAATTGTCTTAGTAACAATTTTATACAAAACGTTACATAAAAATGGGCTTAAACTAACTGATAGCTTCCATTCTTTCATAACCCTAGGGATAAGAGCCAGAAGAGTCCTATTAATCCTAATATCCAAGCACCTTCCCGAGAAGACATGTTTGACTAGCTGAAAAACAATGTTTCCCACTAACTCCCAATTAGCTTGATAGAATTTGGCATGGAGGCCATCCACCCCAGGTGCCTTAAGAGAGGCCATACTAAAAACAGAGCGTCGAACCTCCTCCAAACTAACCTCGGCTAGCAACTTACTAATAACATGGGCCTCTAGTTTTGGAAAACGTCCTTGCACATAGAAATTCCCCAACAAGTAATCATCCACCGTATACAAATTAAAGAAATAATCAACCGCATGTCTCCTTAAGGTATCATTATCGAAACATCATCTAGACCCTTCAATATATAAAACTTTTATCTTATTCTATCGTCGTCGCTTCAATGTGCAACTATAAAAGAAGGTAGTATTCCTATCCCCATCCAATAGCCACTCAATTCTAGACTTCTGAAACCAGAAAAATTCTTCCTAATTTAGAATATGCTCGATTTCAAGACGGACCTATTCTCCTCTCGATCTAAGCCTCATGCTATTACGTCTTTCTGAGACTCTTTGTATGCATGCCAATTCCCTCATCGTTTTCCTTTTCCTCACAAAAATATTACCGAACACAGTCTTGTTTCAAACTTGTATTGATTGCGAGAAGTTCTCAAGATTATCCATAACTCCTTCATCCATAACCCAAGACTTAGCAACAACATCTCGGAATTCAGGATGAGATAACCAATTGGCTAGAAAGAAACAGGGTCTTACACTATCCACTAACCTTCTCGGATTAGTTGAGACCAATAAGGGCCGGTGATCATATTTCAATTTTAAAGATGTCACACATTGGTGTTTGACATAAAATTCTGCCATTCCTTATTGCAAATTGAACGATGAAGTCTCTAAAACAATTGTCCCCTATTCCATGTGAACATCGACCTTTGAAAACCTAAGTCATGAAGCCCATGTTGGAAGAAAAAAGATTTAAAACGAGTACGTCCAGGCTGACTAAAAATTACTTCACCTTGTCATTCATCACTGTTCATAATAACATTAAGATCACCTGTCATTAATCATGACTCATTAATTTCAGATATTAGTTGATCAAGCTGTTGGAAAAAATTTGATTTGAAAACAGGTTTCTTTTACAACGAAAAATTAAAATTTTAAAAACTGACCCGATTTGTGATATTTATAACAATAAACATTAGACAAAAATCGTACTTGTGTTTTTAGATAAATGGCTCCTTTATGTTTTCCAACTTTCAACCAAACGATCTTCTCTGCTATTTTCCTACCACGAGCTGCTTCGAGTGTGGGCTCGAACTAATTGAATAAAAACACAAAACTAGAAAAAAAAAATTTCTTTTCTTTTTTTTTTTGGTGAAAACGAAAATTCTCTCTTCTTCAATAGAAATTGGTAGAATTACTATTTCAGAAAAATATATTTAATAGTTAAGAATAAATTCTCTCTATTTTTTGACAGAGTAACAATCTCTCTAATGATGTAAGTAGCTTTACTGGTGCCATCTATTTACAGGGAGAGAAGGTAGAATCCTTATTGAATTGTAAAGGTTTATTTCAAATAGAAAAACAACTTCCTAGTCCAACTAGGAGTGGGAGAAGTGCTAATAAAGTGTGCTTCCCCTCATATGTATTATAATGGGGATTTGAGGCTTTCATTGTATTGGGCCCAACTATATATAATTTTTGGACTTTTAACCCAACACTTTATAATTTAATCCAACCCAATATATTTAGTATTTCACAACTCAACTTGTACACTATAACATCTCGCCTAATGAAGCATTAGTGTTCGAACACCGTTTAAAGTAATAAGGCATATAGAGTAAGTTATGAGTGTATATGGTGTTAGAATTTGACTAAGTATAAGAATTATATGAGTGTGCCTAGAAAGCCCTGACTTTAGTGGACCTTGAAAGAGATGAATGGTAAGTGCGACGAACTCTGAAAGAATTATAGGCATGGCTAGCTTTGAAGGAAGGTAAGTATGACAAACCCTGAAGAGATGATATGTGTGGCTAGCCCTAAAGGACTAGAAGGTATTGTAAACACTGAAGGAATAGTGCGTATGGCGAACATTAAGGGAAACGATTCCGTAAGAAATGTTGTGGCGTATACTGTAGAGTCTTAAAGTAGTATGATTGGTGAAGTAGTATTCGTCCAAATGCATTTTTGGCGTATAGAGTGGGTGGACTCTGAAATGAATATAAACAAATAAGGGTTCCATGTCAGATTACTATGATCAGTGGGATGAGATTTATGATTAAGTGAAATGATTTTTAGGGTATGAGTTTACACCAGTAGTATAGTGCACCTTGTGACTGTGGTTTCATGCCAGTTAGGTTGCAAGGTAAGCTGGTTAGGAACTAACCTAATGTGAAGAGTTAAAAGCTAAGGGGATAATCGAGTAGGTCTCTTGGAAGTGGCAGATTTTGGATAAGACAACTCAGTATGGATGTAACGTGTATCAAGTTCCAATAGAGACTTGGGTTAAGTTAAAAGATTACTCCGATTTGGTTAAGGGGAGTTATCTTCTTCCATTTTTCCTTCAAAGTATTAAGACCTAGAGTTGGAGGAAACAAGAAGCATTTTTCTTGTTTAAGCTAGATCTAAAATTCTGGGGTTTACTAAGTGATTTTTGACAACTCTTAAAAAGGGTTATACTTCAATACTCTAGATTGAATTAATTGTTTGTAATTAAGTAATTATGTTTCCATTTTTAGATATTTTTAGAACATTGCATAACAAAACTTGGATTGTGCTATAAATGTTATTATTTGTTACTTTTAATATTGAGGAAGAAAGGTGTTGGTTGTGGTTGGTAGTAGGTGCAGGATGAAGAAAAGAAGAGAAAAAAGAGTAGGAAAATGAATGAAGTGAAATATTGCCATGGAAAAATATTGGTTAGATTACCAATAAGACTGCCATGGCTATTCTAGGAAGATGACGCAGCATTCAGTCTACGTCACTCTAAGCTAGCTATATCTATACCAGATAAACCACCTTAAAAAAGGGAAAGTAAAAGGTATGTGCTGAGAGGGAGGGACCTACTCTATAAAAAAGGAAAGAGAAAAGAGAAAAAGAGAATCCGGGGAGAGAAAGAAGATTTAGAAAACAATTTTTTCTCTCTGCATCAAGTTCTCGTAAAAAATCTCAAAGAAAGAGAGGAGAGGGTCACAGCTTACAAAGCAGAAGAATTATAGACGTAAGGAAGGGGAAAAGAAATCTATCCTGGGTTTTGCATCAAATCTCATTATTAGAGTGAAAGCTGGAGTAGCGAAAGCTTCCTGAAGTTCTGTCTTTATTTATGATTTGAACTTTGTGATTCATAAACTTAAATGATGAAGTTGAATGGTTTTGTTTTGGATTTGAATGTCCAACCCATGAGCTAAATCTCATTGGGTTGGAATTATTTAGGTGAACTTTTATTATCTTCAATGCCCATGGTTTGATTGAGTAGAATACTATTTAATTTGATTTGTGATTATTTTAAATGTATGCATGCAAGATATAGAAATAAATGACTGTATGGTATGTTATTAGATTTGATTTAATTCTGGAAAGATTTAATAGATTGGGTTATAATCGGGTGATATAGATAAGTATTCGAAAGAATATTTGCAGCACTCTAGACTTAGAAGTTGCGATTTGTACAGGGAACAAAAGAACAATCTTGATATCATTCTACCATTCTTGAGTTCTGTAGACATACAAAAACACAGAATGATAGCTCAAAGTCTAGCTTTCGAATGAAGTAGACTGCAGTAGTGAGTCTCTGAGGAGTAGAATGGTCAAGATTTTGCCATGGCATTATTCTGATATAAAAATAAGCCCGAGTAATACCAACCTTTATCAATCAATAATACATACTCTTTGCCATTTATTCTTTGAGAATTTCCATAGCATTTTAATTGACCTAGCATATTTTCATTCATAATTGACTTTATTAACCCATTCATTAAATTTCTTTATCAATTTGTCATATGTTTCTTTTGCACAATTTAATTAGTCAAATTCATAGTAATAGCATAACCAATTATTTTAATCAATTCTGATCCCTGTGGGGATGATACTCACTCATCACTTTATTACTTGATTCGACATGTATACTTGCACATTCACATTACACATTCACACGCGACAATTTTTTGGTTTCCGTTTGCGGAGATCGACAATTTTGGTGAAAAATTTGGTGTGTTATTACCTCTTTAATTTTTTTAGTTTAGCTTCATTAGTTGTTTTGATTTTTTTTGTTGCTCAGGATTTTTGTTGGTGCAGGATAGAGACATTTCAACAAGTAAAGAGTATTCTTTTGATCCAAAAATTGAGAGAACTTTGAGGAATAAGAAAAGAATTGCGAGAAATGGAGAGAATTAGAAATGATCAGGTTAGAGAAGAGCCATTACATCTGGAAGGTTGGGATGCTGATATTCCTTAAATAATAGATGACAGAGACAGGCCCATCAGAGAACATGTAGTATCGATCTTAGATGAAATAAATCTAGGTATTGTCAGGCTGCATATTCAGGCTCAACATTTCACGCTAAAGCCGGTGATGTTTCAAATGTTACAAACTATAGGGAAATTTAGTGGATTTCCTACTGAGGATCCACAGTTTCACTTAAGGCTGTTTTTGGAAGTATGAGATTCATTTAGGCAGCATGGTGTTCCTAAAGATGCCCTGGAACTGAAGTCATTCCCTTATTCATTACGAGATCTTGCTAAAGCATGGTTAAATGCATTTTCGTCAGGCACGATGGCATCTTGGAATGAACTTTGTTAGAGGTTTTTGCTGAGATATAATCCTCTGAACATGAATGCCAAACTGAGGAATGATATTACGTCCTTTGACAATCTAAGGACGAAACATTATATGAAACATGTGAGCGATTCAAGGAGTTAATTAGAAAATGCCCGATGCATGGTTTTCAACATTGGACCCAAATGGAAATGTTTTATAATGGATTGAATGTGCATACAAGGATGGTGGTTGAGACATTTGCCAATGAGACTTTGCTTGATAAATCATATAATGAGGTATATGAAATTCTAGAGAGGATAGCAAACAACGATTATCAATATCCTACTACCAGAGTAGTGACTGGTAGAAGAGTTTCTGGAGCAATGGAACATGATGCGATTACTTCCCTAGCAGCTCATGTATCATCTTTAATGAATATGATTAAAACATAGAAAAGACCAGCTGCAGTGTAGGAAATAAAAGCAGCTGAGTTAGCATGTGTTTACTGCGGAGAAGATCATGTTTTTGATGAATACCCATCGAATCGAACCTTGGTTTATTATATGAGAAATTGTAATCGCAACAACAACAACAATCCATTTTCCAACACATAATCTAGGGTGGAAGCAACATCCTAACTTCAGTTAGAATAATCCAGGGGTGGTAAATTCCAGCAATGCTATTCGACAGAATGTTGCGGGCGCACCACCTAGATGCAATAAACTCATGCTTCGGTAAAATGTTCAGTAAAATTCAACTTCGAGTTCTTCATCGATGGAAGATCTATTGAAGGAATAAATGGCTAAGAATGATGCTATAATTCAGAGTCAACCTGCATCTTAAAGAGCTTTAGAGAATCAAGTGGGGTAAATTGCCAAAGCATTAAGCTCAAGACCGCAAGGAGCACTTCCGAGTGATATCGAAAATTCACAACCTCGAGGAAAGGAACATCGTAAAGCCATTACGCTCAGAAGTGGTACGCAACTATTAGGAGTTGTTAATGACACCTCTATTGAAGAACGTAGTTTAGATTTCACAAATAAGAATAATTCAGAACCAGTAGTGGAGCAGGCTACAAATGAAAAGAATAGCCAAAAAAAATGTTGAAGCAGATTTATCTTGCATTGCCAATAAAAATGCCACGACAAAACAACCTTAACAAATGGAACGAAGGCCACCGCCACCTTTCCTCAGCGTTTCTAAAAATCTAAGCAAGATTTTGAATTCAAGTAATTCTTAGATGTCTTGAAGCAATTACATATCAACATACCATTGGTGGAAGCATTGGAATAAATGTCTAATTATGTGAAATTCATGAAAGATATCTTATTAAAGAAAAGAAGGTTAGGAGATTTTGAAACTGTTGCTTTCACTGAAGGATGCACAACAACGCTGAGAAACAAATTGCCACAAAAAATGAAGGATCCAAGGAGTTTTACTATACCTTGCTCTATTGGAAACCATTATGTTGGCAAAGCATTATGCGATTTAGGTGCGAGTATAAATCTAATGCCTATGTTTTTAGGAAGCTGGGAATAGGAAAAATGAGGCCTACAACTGTCACTTTGTAATTAGTTGATCGTTCATATGCATATCTAGAAGGTAAAATAGAAGACATGTTGGTAAGAGTTGACAAATTTATTTTTCCAGCAGATTTTATTATTCTGGAATGTGAGGTTGATAAAGAGGTACCAATCATACTTGGGAGACCTTTTTTTGCAACTAGTAGAACATTAATTGATGTAGAAAAAGGTGAATCATCTATGAGAGTTAATGATCATCAGATAACTTTTAATGTTTTCAATGTTATGAAGTGTACAGATATAGATGAAGAATTTCACGCTGTGGAGATTGTTGACACAATAGTTTAGGAAAAAATTGCAGAATTTTATCACAATAATTGTAATTATGATGCAGCCTCAATTGAGTTAATTGAAGCAGAAATGATTGAAGCGTTTGGTGAACTGATGGACGTTAAGCAAATTGAGAATGGATCAAGGAGAAGTTTCAAACCATTAAATTTATCGGACCATTATTTTAAACTTCCTCAGTCATCCATAGAAGATCCTCCTATGTTGGAATTGAAGCCTTTGCTAGCACATCTGAAGTACGCTTACTTGGGAGATAACAACACATTGCCAGTAATTATTTATGTGGCATTGACATTAGATCAAGAAGCTCAATTATTGAAAGTTTTAAAGAAATCTAAGAAAGCATTGGGATGGACGATTACGAATATCAAAGGAATCAGTCCAGCAATCTGCATGCACAAGATATTACTAGAGGATTGCCATAGAAAATCTATCAAGCAGTAGAGAAGACTGAATCCCATTATGAAGGAAGTTTTCGAAAAAGAGATTATCAAATGGCTGGATGCTAGAATCATATATCCAACTTCGGATAGTTCTTGGGTGAGCCCTGTTCAATGTGTACTTTAAAAAAAAGGGTGTCACCGTGGTAAGCAATGATAACAACAAACTAATTCCTACTCGTACTGTCACGGGATGGAGGGTGTGTATGGACTATCGGAAACTCAACAAAGCAACAAGAAAGGACCATTTTCCTCTGCCATTTATCGACCAGATGTTAGATAGATTAGTAGGGAAAGCCTTCTATTATTTTCTAGATGGTTATTCGGGGTATAACCAGATTGCCATAGCTCATACTGATTAAGATAAGACCACATTCACATGTCCTTATGGAACTTTTGCATTTCAATGAATGCCATTCGGATTATGCAATGCCTCTGTAACATTTCAACGTTGCATGATGGAAATATTTTTAGACATGGTGGAGAATTTTTCGTAAGTTTTTATGGATTAATTCTTGGTATTTGGAGATAATTTTGAAGATTGTTTAAAAAATCTAGAGTTAGTTCTTTTTCGGTGTGAAGAAACTAACCTTGTTCTCAATTGGGAGAAGTGCCATGTCATGGTAAGTGGAGGCATTGCTCTGGGACATAAAATTTCACAGCAAGGGATTGTCGTCGACAAAGCAAAAATCAAAGTTATTGAGAAATTGCCACCACCCTCCACATTTAAATGTATTTGCAGTTTTCTTGGCCATGCAGGATTCTATCGATGATTCATCAAAGATTTTTCAAAAATATCAAAACCTCTGTGTACATTGTTAGAACACAACAGATCTTTCAATTTTGATGAGCAGTGCTTACAAGCATTTGAGGAGTTGAAAAAATGGCTAGTCACATCACCAATAGTCATAGCACTAGATTAGACTTTACCTTTCAAACTTATGTGTGATGCTAGTGATTTTGCCGAAGGGGCAGTACTTGGGCAAAGAAAGGACAAGTTATTTAATGCTATCTACTACGCAAGTTGTACGTTGACTGATTCACAACTAAATTATACCAGCACTGAGAAGGAGCTGTTAGCTGTGGTATTTTCTTTTGACAAATTCAGAGCTTATTTAGTAGGCACTAAAGTTACGGTTTATAATGACCACTCTGCTATTAAATACTTGGTGACCAAGAAAGACGCCAAGCCTAGATTGATTCGATGGATACTACTATTGCATGAATTTGATTTGAAAATTGGAGATAGGAAAGACATAGCAAATCAAGTGACTGATCAGTTGTCTTGAATTGAAGCAGGAAACGAAGACAGTAATATTCAATGCATTCAGGATGATTTCCTAGATGAACAACTATTAGTTGCCATGGCATTATCGTGGTATGCTGATATCGTAAATTTTTTGGTTAGTGGATTACTGCTACTTGACCTCACAAATCAAAGACGGAGAAAATTTCTCCATGATGCCAAGTAGTATTATTGGGATGAGCCATTTTTATTCAAACATTGTGCAGATCAGATAATTCGAAGGTGTGTTCTAGATGACGAGATTCAAAGTATTTTATTTCATTGTCATTTAGCACCGTTTAAAGGGCACTTTGGGGGCATGATAACTGCGTTCTCCAATTTGGTTTTTATTAGCCAACCATGTTTAAAGATGCTCATGAATTTTGCCAAGCTTGCGATCGCTGTCAAAGAACTAGATATCTATTGAGGATGTATGAAATACCCATGAAAACTATTTTAGAAGTGGAACTATTTGACGTTTGGGGAATTGATTTTATGGTTCCATTCCCACCTTCTTGGGGAAATGTATACATACTTTTAGCTGTTGAGTATGTCTCTAAATGGGTTGAGGCTGTTGCGTTACCAATAAATGATGCCAAATCGGTACTGAAATTTCTACATAAGAATATTTTTACTAGGTTTGGTACCCTTCGTGCTCTAATTAGTGATAAAGGTTCACAGTTTGATTGCAAATTAGTTGCTAATGCTCTGAACAGGTATGGAGTTAAACATAAAATTGCCACGACATACCATCCTAGACAAATGGGCAGGCGGAAGTCTCTAATAGAGAGATTAAATAAAATTTGGAGAATGTAGTCAATCCCAACTGAAAAGATTAGTCATCTAGATTGGATAAAGCTTTATGGGCATATCGCACTGCATTCAAGACACCATTGGGGATGTTGCCCTTGAAGCTTGTTTGTGGGAAACCTTGTCATCTGCCCGTTAAACTTGAACATAAGACATATTGGGCAATTAAGAAATTGAATATGAATTGGAGTGTTGTTGGTACCAACCATCTATTAAAGTTGAATGAGATGGAAGATTTCTGAGCACAAGCCTATGAGAATGTCAAGCTGTACAAAGAAAAGATTAAACGATGGCATGACAACAAAATTTTGCCACGACAATTTGCTCTTGACAACAGGTCTTGTTATTCAATTCCAGGCTTAAATTATTTCCTGGCAAGTTGAAATCTCGTTGTTCTGGCCCATTTGAGATAGTGCATGTCCATCCTTATAGAGCTGTTGAAGTTAAAGATAGCAAGACTGGTTCCATTTTCAAAGTCAATGGCCAACAATTAAAGCACTACTTTGGAGCCCCTATAATTTGTGATAAAAATTCCATCAATTTTTGAACTGCTTAGTATTTCTTTCCTATTCTATTTTATTCATTTACTTTGCTTTTAATTTCTTTGTTTAGTTTATTCAATAAGTTTATTTAATTGTTATTTTCTTTTGTTACAAGCACATTATGCCCTAGGTTTGTAGAAATCAGCCCATTTAATACATTAGTTAATTTTAATTTCCTAATTTTTCTACTATTTTCCTTTTCCCGCTAAAATTTTCTTTTTTTTTTGTGTCAGGGCACACTCTCAGATTAATCTTAGCCCCCACGTCATTGCTATATTTCTCTCACATTTTACCCTAGTCGTTTCACTTCTTTTCTAACTTCTTTTCTGTTTCATCTTTTTCAACTTTCTCTGCTTTTACTCCATAAAACTTCAAAGGTCTCACCTTTATTATTTTCCAGTCACTATTGTCTCCACAATGGCTCGCCAAGCACCATCTTCTTCCACTTCTATGCCCCTACGAACATTTTTTAGCAAAATCATGGAAGAAAAGTACACCCAGAACATATCAAAGAGGTCATTTTGACTGGAAAAAAGGTTTTCTTTTCCAAGATGTGCCCTTTTTGGGCTACTCTGAAGCAATCTCTTTTGTAGTAGAGAAACATGGATAGCAAAATCTTCTGTCTCCGCCCTGATGACGTTCTCACCAAGGTAGTGAAAGAATTTTATGCTCATATCACCTCTCCTGATAATGCTTTTATATATGTGCACGGTGTCTCGGTGATGTTCGATGAAGACTCCATCAATACACAATATGGGTTATCTGACGGCCTTGATGAACACGCCCAATTTTTCAAGACTACGACTATTGAATGACTCCACCAAGTTCTCACAGATTTATGTGTCGAGGGGATGAAGTGGACAATTTCATGAAATTATTGTTATACCATTGACCGTGTATCATTGAAGCCTCACTGTAGAGTCTG
Source organism: Gossypium gossypioides (assembly GCA_013467495.1). Lineage (NCBI taxonomy): Eukaryota > Viridiplantae > Streptophyta > Magnoliopsida > Malvales > Malvaceae > Gossypium > Gossypium gossypioides. Next base: position 27,820,786 of record CM025145.1, read on the forward strand.
GTATCATTTTTTTAAAACTCATCTCATCCCTTCTACTCACAACTCAACTGTTTTAAAAGAACACCTGTTATTATTACTCTCGATTATGATGGGCAGAAAGATGAATGTTGGAAGCATTCTTTTAGAGAAGTCCACCATTGCTTTCAAAAAAAGGGCGATACCTTAAATTTTCTGTCTCTCATTACGACACTTTGTCTGTGGGCGAAGGTTCCTATTCAAGCGAATGAAGGCACAATCCCCAACAAAGGAGCCAAAACAAAGCAACTCACCCTAAGATTTTTCGGGAAGGAAATGCCAAGGCATCTGGGTTCTACATTTAGATCTTCGTCACCTATGAATTTTGATGCTACTTCATCAACATCTCATAGTAACTTTGAGCAGAAAGTGATTGATGCGCTTGAGATGTTGCAACAATAATTCTGTACAATAGAGAAACACCAACAAAGGCTAGCCACTGATATTGGTCGAGCATAAGAGGAAATGAATCTATTTTGGGGGTATGTCCGACGAAGAGATAAGGCAATGAAGAAATATTTTCAGAAGAACTTTACCTGACCTATGCCTACATTCCCTATTTTTCGTACAAAATTGTTATTGGAGCCAGATGATGATTGCAAAGAAGCTACTGCGGAGAAGAAGACCACAGAACAAGAAGGAGAAACAAAGAAAATTGAATCTGTGCATGTTGAATTTTATAAGGATGACGATAATGTGACTCAAGCTAGTACACCTACTGACACCATCACTACACCAAAATTCATTGCACCTGTGACCGAACAAGAACGTGCGGTTCATCAACTGATTGATGATCTCACGAAGTTAGATACTGATGAAGAAGAAGAGGTGCCTATTAACCAGCTAAAATGGAAGCGTTACAAAGTGCTACTGGAAAATTCGTTCAAGATGATGCTGGTAAAGTAGAAAGGAAGCAGCGCTACAAACGTGTTGCCAAAAATTCAACCCAACCCAATTAGAGTAACCCTAATTCCTTCCAAGCTTTTATTTTCTTCTTTCATTTATAACATATGTTTCATGCATTCATATTTAATTGTCATTGCATTTTTATAATTGTTAGCTGTTGTTTATGCATTTTGTCATGTTTCATTGTTCATGCATTGAGGGCAATGCATCCCTTAGGTTTGGGGGTGTGTTATGTTGTAAATATAGTATACTGTAGATAGATGCTTTAATATTCATGCATTTTGTCATTCATTTTTCCATTACATACAAATGCCAAATAATTGTCAGACTATGCTAAGTATATTGATATCGGTGATGTTCGATAAGGATGATAACTCTTCGATTAATTTAGAAAATTGTGAAAGTTGATTAGACATGTTTAACTTAGGATAGTTGTTTGAAAATTGATTCCTAAAAGTAGAATAACTTAAGTATCAATGCAATTAAATTTGTTGTAGGGTTCTTTTAATGCATTTAGAATTTCTTGAACCTAAATTCAATAATTTGGCTTTGAATGATAAGGAATACCCTAGAAATAGTTTTACACTCCAATGTTTTAAATTGTTGAGTAGGTCAATAATGCTTTGTTTGCTCCATCGTATTATTGATCAGAAAAATGAGTTCAAATAAGAGTAAGGAAAAAAAATTGTGTTAATAATAATTTAGGGGCAGTCCACTGTAGTAATAGGTTGATTAGCTAAGGAGGTAGTTGTTTGCTCCATCCATCTCTTTTGTTAAAAGCCTTAGCTTTATGAGTAAAATACATTCAAATTGTGGCATGATATACTACCTAGTAATCTAGTGTATGCTCCATTAAGATTGTCAAGTAAAGAAACCATGTGACAAGATGAATTCCCCAGAAAAAATAATATTTGTAATTAAAATTTTAAAATGACTGAATAAGTGAGAATAGAGAAACTGAGTTTAGAGGAAAGATATCCTAAATACATTAGGAGAGGTCTGCTATAGTCCGAATTACATAATTATTTAGGAACTTTTATTTTTAGGAAACATTTTCTGCACTTCATTTGCTAAACAAGCCTATAAAACTCGAAGTTTTTTCATAGAAGACTGCTGAGAATAGAGATATTAAATATACTTCATATGGTTCAACAGTGCAAATGGTAATTTTGTATTTTGACAAATATTCATGCATTCATGCATATTCATATATATTTTACTTGAGAATAAGTAATAATTCAGGTTTGAGGGTATGATAACTTTTGAAAAGAGTTATACTTCAAGCCTTTAGATTGAATTAATTATTTGTAATTATGTAAATATGTTTGAATTTTTAGAAATTTTTAGAACATTGCATAACAAAGCTTGGATTGTGCTATAAATGCTATTATTTGTTACTTTATTATTGGGGAAGAAAGGTGTTAGTTATGGTTGGAAGCAGGTGCAAGATGAAAAAGAGGAGAAAAAATAGTAGGAAAATAAAGATAGTGAAATATTGCCATTACAAAATATTGGTTAGATTGCTAATAAGAATACCATGGCAATTCTAGGAAGATGACGCAACACTCAGTCCACGTCACTCTCAGCCAACTGTAATTGTACTAGATAAACCACCCTAAAAAAAGGAAGCAAAAGGTGTGTGCTGAGAGGGAGAGACCTACCCTATAAAGAAGGAAAGAGAAAAGAGAAAAAGGGAATTCGGGGAGAAAAAGAAGAATTAGAAAAAATTTTTTCTCTTCGTATCAAGTTCTAGTGAAAAATCTCAGAGAAAGAGAGGAAAGGGTAGCAGCTTATAGAGCAGAATAATTATAGACGCAAGGAAAGGGAAGAGAAAACTGCTCTGGGTTTTGCATCAAATCTCATTATTAGAGTGAAAGTTGGAGTAGCAAAAGCTTCCTGCAGTTCTGCCTTTATTTTCTGACTTTAACTTTGTGATTCATAAACTTAAATGACGAGGTGTAATAGTTTTTTTTTGGATTTGAATATCCAACCCATGAGCTAAAACTCATTGAGTTGGAATTATTTGGGCAACTTTTTATTATCTTTATTGTCCATGATTTGATTTTGAGTAGAATATTGTTTAATTCGATTTGTGATTATTTTAAATGCATGCATGCAAGCTCTAGACATAGATGACTGTATGGCATGTTATTAGATCTAATTTAATTCTGGAAAGATTAAATAGATTGGGTTATAATCGATTGATACATACAAGTATTCAAAAGAATATTTGCAGCACTCTAGACGTAGAAGTTGAGATCTGTACAGAGAATAGAAGAGCAATCTGGATATTATTATTGAGTTATGTAGATGGTAGCTGTCGTTTACGTCTGCCAAATTAAATTTACTTACTTAACCAACATTCACTAGTAATACAGG